>PVKM010009462.1:0-36818 GCA_004027735.1 Carollia perspicillata
ATCTATTGATTAATTTGTTGGATGGAAGAGGATTTTATTTAAGGTGATTAGGCAAACTGATGGGTGGACTTGACGATCCCTGACAGAAGCAACACAGATGTGAATATGGCTTTGGTTGGGTGAAGTGATGTGCTCAGTCTTAGAAGGGATGATCGTTTCCAATGCATGCAGAATTCGTAAGTGGAACTCAAGACAGGGAGTTGCACAGAGCCATTATACAATTAAAGCTGTGGAACTGAATGGTTTTATCCAAATAAAGTGTATAAACTAAAAAGATAAGCCTAAAGAGAATCCAAAGAAACACTAACTTTAAAGAATCATTGGGGAGCTGAACATTTTCAAAATATCCCAGCAGGAAAGCCAGGAACAGTGGGAGGAGAACCACCATGGAAACTAAGAAAAGAGTGTGTTTTCAGAAGGAACCACTGGAGAGTAGCAGCCCCACCCTTTTGCTAGACGTTGGAGAGGAACAGGGGCAATGAAGTGGTGGTGGGGGAAACCATATTGCCCAAGAGTGAGTGAAGTTTTAGGAAGTGTAAAAATAAGTAAGTAAGTAAGTAAGTTGATAAGTAAATAAATAAAGGATATGTAACTCTTTCAAGAGTTCTGGCTGAGAAAAATAGAAGTCATCAATTAAATCTCATGACATAGAATAATGTTTTAAAAATTAAAAGAAGGTAGCCAGAATGTTGTGACATGTAGAAAACCTCCTATCTGTTGCTCCTTTACTGCAACCTGTGAAAACGTTATCTTCTCTGCAAGAGGTTATCTTGGTGAACTTTAGAAAGCCTCTGAACTTCAACACAGCAGTAATGTAGAGGTGCCTGCTCCTATATGTGTCCCTCTCAGCCTCACACAACCAAAGCTGCAGTTCCTAAACCCTGGCCTGTTCCCTTCAACGGTAACCAAAGATTGCATCCTCCAGTGTGACTGGGCTGGGGTAGTATGCGAAAGAGGTCACTCAGGCTGGGATTTGGTGTGAACCTTTTCTTTTCTTTCTTACAGAACCATTTAGGAAAGAACTGAGACTTCGAAAAAAACTTCACCTTCAGACACCAGGATCAATGAAAATAGACTCTAATTTGGCCAGCCCTTTATGGCATTTCAGTACTGAGAAAGCTTGAGTCTAAATCTGATGAGGGGCTTTCCGGTGGAGTCGGGAGACTCCTACCAATTAACCTTAGTATAGCCTCTTTTAATGGTCTTTGAAGGGATGAATACAGCTATCTCCACGTCAAGAGCTGTCCTAACTGAGTGTCCCACTTACTTCTGGATACAGTGAAGTCAAAGATACTTGGCATCCATAATAGATAATGACATTATAATCACTCAGGATAACCTATCACCAAGATATACCCAGCCAGCAACTCATCTGTTTCTGTGGATACATTTACCCTAATTCTTTTGATGTGAAATGGCTGCTTACAGTAGAATTTCATCTGAATAAGAAAAAGCCACTTCATTTAAAATGATGAATCTGCTTGAAGATAAGATTTTCAGTATTTCAAAAAACAAATAGAAAATTAGTGTAATATGAGGTGCAGTCACATATCTCAATTTTTAAAAAAATGTGCCAAGTTTCAGCTACTTTAGTGACTACTTTGCATAATCAGGTATATAGCTATTCTTACATGAATATCCCTCCCCCTCTTAAGAACTTTTCTGATCTGGCATCGGTCAGTGGGATAGAGTGATCCACCAGAATTAACATATACTTCAGAGGTTTGGAGAGGTATTAGAACACTGAGATTTAGAGCATGGAGTCTTGAGCCTGAGTGACTAGGTTCAAATCCCATATTCATCTCTCAATGGCTGTGTGACATTGGGCAAATTAGTAACCCTTCCCCATCTATAAAATGAAGATATTTGTGGAATCCTGCTCATTACATCGTTATGAAGATTAAATAAATAAATATTTTAAAGGACTTAGAGAAATTCATAGTACATAATAGTGTGTATAATGTATAATAGGTGATGAATAAGTATTTGTTAAGCAAAATAAAGCTTTTTAATCTAGATAGACTTAAGTCACATCCAAATTGAAATTTTCTTGAGAGAAGAGCTTTTTCACATCATTATCTCTCTTGTATTATCTGGCATGTTTGTCTGTACTTGGGACTTTCTCAATAAGAGTTTATTGATTTTAATTTTATTCATAATAACAAAAGCTTAAATAACTTTGGAGAATTAGAAGCAGGAAATTTTCTAGCTGCAAGTCAAGAAGCAGACAATAAAATGGTGGTACATTACAAGAGGACCGCAAGTTTAATAACTGCACCATCCATAAAAAGTGGTAATTTCTGGTCAGAACTATTATGTTCATGCTAATAGCAAGCCATTTCCAAATGCTGAAAGTGTGATAAACACTGCTGTCATGTCTGCTATAAATTTTTATTTATTATCACCAAGCTGTTCCAGTCTACAACTGCATTCTCCCTGTGACCTAACTGTCCTCTTCTTGTGTACGTAATTGACCCAGCTTGGCTTCTAAGAATCCCTGGAGCACCCTCTGTCTCTGTTCACACATAGTCCCTCCATGGTGTACTCAACACATCACACATCTCATTGTCAGGCACGCCCACCTGGGCCCTTTCTCCTTCTGACTTACAAGTAATACTGCCAAACTCCTCATCATCTTCTTGAGTCACTATTCCCCTGTGGTCTTACATCTGGCCCAGGAACTTGGAGAATCAGGAGTCAGACCCAAAATTCCTGGATAACTCTTTTTGCCAATTGGGATTAACATTTTGGTTAGACTAAGCATGCTTTCAGCTTGTATGAATTACAGAATACAGTGGACCCAAGTGCATCCAGCATGAAAGCTGACCAAGTCTTGAATCCACAAGTAAAGTTTAAGCCTTCTTTAGCACACAGCCAAGATTTAGAATTCCTAATTTTTACCTCTCGTTCTATTGCACTAGGACACTCCCATTTGCTCATCCTAACTACTGCACATGAGGTTAATAATATTCAGTGTAGCTTAAAGAACTTCAACTTGTCCAAGGGTTAAAAGGCCAAGGTAAAATAATTTTAAAGCAGTATAGAAGGTTTCTAACTTGATAAGGCCTATTTTACTTTGGGCATGACTTTTTTTATGTTTTTAAAAATTTGTGTCAGTTGTATAGAACAGTGATTAGAGAATTACATGAT
Organism: Carollia perspicillata; assembly: GCA_004027735.1. Classification (NCBI taxonomy): domain Eukaryota; kingdom Metazoa; phylum Chordata; class Mammalia; order Chiroptera; family Phyllostomidae; genus Carollia; species Carollia perspicillata. The sequence goes on from PVKM010009462.1 coordinate 3,151, forward strand.
ATACAAAGTGAGCCCCGGGTAAGTCTAGCATCGATCTTGCACCATACACAGTTATTACAAAATTATTGACTATATTCTCTCTACTGTACTCTAACCCCTGTGACTATTTTGTCCCTTCTCACTCCCGTCACCATTTTCAGTCATCCCCCTCCCTTCCCCGCATCTGGTAATCCACATGTTTTCACCGTAGCTATGGGTCTGTTTCTGTTTTGTTTATTTTGTTTTTAGTTTCCACATATAATTGAAACCATATGGTATGTGTCTTTCTCTGTCTGACTTATTTAACTTAGCCTAATACCCCCTAGGTTCACCTATGTTGTTGCAAATGGTAAGATTTCATTCTTTTTTATAGCTGAGTAATAGTCCACTGTATATAGGTACCATATCTTTATCCAATCATCTATTGATGGGCACTTGTATTGCTTCCATATCTTGGCTACTGTAAACAATGCTGAAATAAACATATCGGTGCATATATCATTTCATAATGTTTTAAATTTCCTCAAACATATGTCCAAAAGTGGAATTGCTAGGTAATAAGGTACTTCTGCTTTTAATTTATTTGAGGAAGCTGCATACTGTTTTCCACAGTGTCTGCACAGTCTGCACTCCCACCAACAGTGCATGAGGGTTCCCTTTCCTCCACATCCTCGCCAACACTTGTTTGTTGATTTATTGATGATAGCCATACTGATAGGTGTGAGGTACGGTCCCATTGTGGTTTTAATTTGCATTTCTCTGATGATTAGTGAGCATTTTTCATATGTCTGTTGACCATCTGTATGTCCTTTTTGGAGAAATGTCTATTTAGGTCAACTGACAATTTTTTTATTGGATTGTTTGGGTTTTTTGATGTTGAATTGTATGAGTTCTTTATAATTTTGAATATTAACCCCTTATCAGATAGATCATTGATGAATATCTTCTTCCATTTGGCAGGTTGTGTTTTTCATTTTGTTGATGGTTTTCTTTGCTATACAAAACCTTTCTGGTTTGATGTAGTCCCATTTGTTAATTTTTTCTTTTGTTTCCCTTGCCTGAAGAGATAGATCAGAAAACAATATTACTAAGAGCAATGTCCAAGAGTTTACTGACCATGTTTTCTTCTAGAAGTTTTATTGTTCCAAGTCTTACATTTAAGTCTTTAATCCAATTCAAAGTTATTCTTATATGTGGCATAAGAAGGTGGTATAGTTTCATTTTTTGCACGTATCTGCCAATTTTCTCAATATCCCTTATTGAATAGACTGTCTTAACCCCATTATGTATTCTTGCCTACTTTGTCATAGAATAATTCTTTCATATAGGCATGGGTTTATTTTTGGACTCTCTATTCTGTTCTATTGCTCTGGCTATTTTTATGCCAGTGTCATGCTGTTTTGATAATTATAGCCTTGTAATTTAGTTTGGTATTGGGTAACATGATACCTCCAATTCTGTTCTTCTTTCTGGGTCTTTTGTGGTTCCCTATAAATTTTAGGGTTACTTGTTTTAGTTCTTTGAAAACAGTGTTATCTTGGTACCTGTGGGATACCACTACTCAGGATCAGGTGTCCTGGTACTAATTAGTTTCCACACTCTGAGCAGTGGTATTATTAAATAGTGTGCCTCAAAATATCATCTACTGCTACATATCAACAAGGGCATTAATAGTTCCTTAAATCCTAGCAAGCACGGGGTTCATTTTTCTTCTTCCAAAATTAGAGGGCATTATATCAAAGAGATGAGAATGGAAAGCTCTCAGGCTCAGCAATGACTGAAATTGTTTCATTGTCTAGAGAATTGATAGAAGGCTGGGAGAAAGAATGTATTACCCACTATAGCAATACATTAAATATTAATCTATTTTGATAGAATCTTTTATAAGCACATGCCACATAAATTATAGATCTATATCATATTTATTATATAACATATTATACAGTTTCAATATTTTCATAATATAAAATATTTGTAAAAGATATGTTGAATAAAATATAAATTAATACTGATGTCACCAAGATGGCAACACAGATTTTTCCTGACTTTGCTACCGCTCAGTTGAAAACAAGTAGCAACTATACACATGTAAGACATCACTAAGAGAACCCTAGAATACAGGATGAGGCTGAAGCACACCCCTGCACCACAGAGACCAACACAGACCACATTAGAAGGGTAAGAGGAGCAACTACACACTGATCACATTGCCCCTCCCCCAGGCCAGTGCAGCCCCATGATGTACAGTTCCTTAAGTAAGAAAAAGAGTCTAGGATGAGCATCTCCTAGTGCTGTGGGTCACTTCTTGGGGGCCCCACTCTGATCTCACTCCATGGGGATAACAGGGAAATCTGCAGGACCTGACCACTGGGAATCTGACTGTGAGGAAGAAGGCTGGGGGGACTAATCACAACCAGCACTCAGGTAATTAATGGCAGACCAAGTTCCCAAGTTGCTCTGCTCAGCAAATGTAGTCCCAATGAGCAGCTTTGTTCTTCTGGAGAGCCCTGACGGTGGCACAGTCTGACAACAGTACTTGGTAGGGTATAGGTCTGCCTGATTCGGATCCTCAAATGAAGAACTTAGCCAATCTCAGAGCCTGATCTTCCTCTGTCTGAGCAAGTGAGATGAGCCAAAGCCCAACTCGCTGCTGAATGTAGTTTCCAGTCCCTCCCTGACTGAAAGTCTAGCTGGACACACCTGGAAACTCCATAGCCCAACAATGCTCAAGCACAGTCTAGCAGACAGAGCTGATCATCTGCAGAGCAGCCAGAGACCTGGGGGACCAGGTCGGCTTCAGTTAAGATCACAAATGAAGAGCCTTGAAGAGGTTGAAGCTGCCTTCTCTACTCTGCCCAGACAGGGAAACTAATTTGTAACCCATTGATGGATACAGTCTTCAGGCCCCCAAACCAAGGACTCTAACCAGAGCATGCAGCAAGTCATGTATCCCATTAAACAGCTCTGCTTACAGAGGGACTGAAACAGAGAGCACAGCCTGTGGACTTCCCATTTGCAGACATAATTGGTAACCTGTCTGGTCAGGGAATTCAGTGCACAGTTTTTATTGATTTGGGCACCCAAACAACAAGTTGTGTAAGCCCTGGAGCCCATTCTGCTATACTGCTAGGGCAAGTAAGCCTAATTCATAACTCTACCTCTGGTTAAGTGTGGTACCAAGTCTGACCATTTAGTAAGCCTAACCAGAGAACCCAGCCAACAGCAGAGCACCTTCTACAGCTTCACTCGGATAGGGCACCAAACCAGCATTTCTATCCAACTCTTATTATCCACTGGCATCCCCACCCCTGACCTCAGAGCTTGGGCAGTGACATTACCCAAAAATTGACCTTGATAGTAAGCCCCACCTCATCAAGATGTTATCAGCAGACATGTCCAGTGATCCAAACTGTGAGGTCCAGAGAAGACCACTTACTCAAATGCACAGATACCAACACAAGGAATAAAAGATTGCAAAAAATCAGGTACACATATCACCCCCAATAGAAACTAATAAAATTTCAATAACTGACCCTAAATAAAAGGAAATTTATGAACTGTCAAAAGGGATTTATAATAATCCTCTTCAAAATTTTAGTGAACTACAAGATCAAAGAGACAGATGACTAAAATAAATTAGGAAAGGAATGTATGAATAAAATGGGACATTCAAAAAAGAAACAGAAACCACAAAAAAGCAACCAGAAGTCCTAAACCTGAAAAATACAATGACTGAACTAAATAATTTAGTAGAGAGATACAAAAGGAGATTCACCATGCCAAAAAAAGATAGCAGTGACCTTGAGCAGTCAGGGCATTTGATATTATCCATTCAGAAGAGGAAAAGGGAAAAAAAATGAGAAAGAGTGGGGAAAGCCTGAGTGGGGCTTATGGAACACACTCAAAGAAAATAATATCCATATTATGGGAAATACAGAAGGAGAAGGAAAGAAAAACTATTTAGTGCAATAATAATTGAAAAATTCCTAAATCAGGGGAGAGAAATGGACATCTAGTTCTATGAGGCTATAGGATACAAAACAGGTTGAACCCAAATAGGGCTTCACCATGACACATTATAATTTAATTGTCAAAAATCAGAGACAAAGCATCTTGAAAGTAGTAAAAGCTACATAGAAAGATAATTGGCAGATTTCTTAACAGAAACTTTTCAGACCAGGAAAGAATGACATATTCAAAATACTGAAAAATAATCAATGTTAAGCAAAAATTCCATTCTATATTTGCAAAGCTGTCCTTCAAAAAATTTTCCCTGAACAAACAAAAGACCTGAGGAATATCATCACTATTAGACATGCCTTACAAGAAATGGCAAAGGGAGTTCTCTAAGAAGTAAAAGAATGCTAATTAACATCATTAAAACATAAAAAGATAGCATAAAACTTACTGGTATGGATAAATGTAGAGTCAAAATTAGACCCTGTAATGCAATAATGGTGGTGTGTAAATCACTTATAATCTTTGATTAAAAGTTAAAAAACAAACAGTGAAAATGACCGTCATTACAGTAATCTATTATTGGTTGCACAATATAAAAATATGTGAACTATAACATCAATAACCTAAATTATGGGAGGGAAAAAATTAAAAGTGCAAAGATTAGGAATGTTATTGAAGTTATCAGTTTACAACAATAAGATGTTACAATAAATTTAGTATTTTATGTAAGCCAAATGATGACCACAAGAGAAAAACCTATAGTAATTACACAAAAAAACACAATAAAGTAATGAAAGCACATTGATAACAAAAAACAACCAAACACAAAGAGAAGTGGCAGGATAAGAAATAAGTAATGTTGGATCTAAAAAACAGTCAAAACACAATTAACAAAATGGCAGTACTTAGTTCTTAGCTATCAGTAATTACTTTAAATGTAAACTGGTTAAATTCTCCAGTCAAAAAACAGAATGCTGGATGGACAAAAAACAAAGATCCAGTCATGTTCTGCATACAAAACACCTACTTAAGCCTTAAAGACTCATAGACTGTGAGTGAAGGCATGGAAAAAGATATTGCAAGCAAGGTAATCAGAAAAAAAGCATGGATATCTCTACTAAAAGCAGAGAAAAGGCTTGAACTAAAAGTGGTTAAGGGACTAAGGCAGCTATTTTATAATGATAAAGAAGTCCATCATCAAGAAGATAAAACAACTGGAAGCACTTATGCACCTAACATAAGAACACCAAACATATAAAGCAAAAACCAACGAAGTTAAGAGGAGAAATAAAAAGCAATACACTAATAGTTGGGGAATTTAAATACTCCACTTTCAACAACGGACAGATCGTCCAGACAGAGAATCAATATGGAAACCGTAAACTTGTACAATACTACACAGCAGGTGAACCTTGTATCCTATAACAGCAGAATACACAATCTTCTCAAGCACATATGACACATTTTGTAGGATAAACCACTGGGCTACAAAACAGTTACTAGTAAATTCAGGAAGATTGAAATCATATCAAGTATCTTCTCTTACCTCCATGGTATGAGACTAAAAATCAATAACAGGAAGAAAGCTGGCAAACTCTTGAATACACAGACATTAAATAACACTTTCTTGAACACCCAATACATGAAAGAAGAAATTAAAGGGGAAATTAAAAAGTACCTTGAAACAAATTAAAATGAAAACACCATACATGATAGTTTATAAGATACAGAAAAATAGTTTTAAGATGGAAGTTCTTAGCAATAAATGGTTACCTTAAGAAAAAAGATTACAGACAGACAACCTAACTATATGCCTTAAGGAACTAGAAAAAGAAGAACAAACTTAACCTAAAGTTAGCATAAGGAGGGAAATAATATTAGAGCAGAAATAAATGAAACTGATAACAGGAACACAATAGAAAGTATTAACGAACTAAGTGTTTCTTTGAAAATATAAAATTGACAAACATCTAGCTAGACTAACCAAAGAAAAAAGAGAGAGAGGACCCAAATCAACAAAATTATAAATGAAAAAGGAGCCATTAGAACTATACTTCAGAAATACAAAGGATCATAAAAGGCTACTACCATTTACAACTACATGCCAACAACCTGGACAATATAGAAGATATGGAAATATTCTTAAAACATATAAACTACCAAAACTAAATTAGAAAGAAATAGAAAATCTAAACAAAACAATTATATAAAGGGGATAAAATCAGTAATTTAAAATCCAACAGAGAAAAGCCCAGGACCAGATGGCTTCACTGGTGATTTTTACCAAACATTTAAAGAGTAATTAGTGGTAATTCTTCTCAAACTCTAAAAACCAAAGAGTGGACACTCCCAAACTCATTTAATGAAGCCAGAAATACCCTGATACCAAAGGCAGAAACGGATACTACAAGAAAATTATAGGCCAATATCCCTGAAGAATGTAGATGCAAAAATTCTCAATAAAATACTAGCAAGTTGAATCCAGCAGCACATTAAAAAGATCGCTCACTGTACTCCAATAGGTTTTAACAATGTGATACATTACATAAAGCTTCTTGACTCCTACCTATTGTATAAATGTTCTGACCCTTCTACCACCCTCTTATGAGGACCGTTGTGGTTATGTTAGGCCCACCTGGATAATCTAGGACACTCTCTCCTATTTTAAGACCCTTTATATAATTGCATCTGCAAATTTCCTTTTACCATATAATCTAATGTATCTACTGGGTCCAGGGATTAGACATCTTTGGGGAGCTATCATTCAGCCTACCATACTGACTCCTTATTTTCATTGCTCTGGTGTCAAGAGTATAGTACTTAGAGCTAAATACCATCCTATTAAAGGAAAAAGGTTCAATATTTTAACAATCATTTCAGGCACATGGTTAAATGAGCTAACTACAAGTTTTAAAACTAGTATCAGAAATTCATTTACTGAGAATATAGGGCTTCAAAGTTCAATGTGCCTTTTATATATATGTTTAAACTAGGGAAGTACCAGTGTAGGAAATCATTATCTGAGGATTGACAATAAAATGTGCTTTTCCTTTTAAATCCTTTATAGTAAGGAGATGAATTACAATAAACAGGGTTGATTGAATATTTTCATGACAGATGAAATTTAAAATTCTAAAAATACATAAGAATGTCAAACAAAATTTAAATTATATTTTAACAGTACTCTAACTTGTTGAACAAAGAGCAAAGCAAGTTGACTCTTAATACTGAAACCAGAAAAGTTGGCATTCCTGCTGCCTGTCGCCAGCAGAACCAATAGGTAGATATACAAGGATTAAATCCTTATGGGCACTTTATTTAGATGTCAGAGATCTGAGAAGACGGCAGGTGGCATACCCTCAAAAATGCCTTACATCTCATCTCAAGTTGACATTTTTATAAGGAGAAGAAAGGATAGGTAAGGAGTTTGGAAAAAAGTTTGTTGGATTAAAGTTGCCATCCTGCAGTGATTTTCCTAGTACTTTTTTTATCTGTTGATCCACAATTCTTTGTCTGTGTCACAGACATTCTCTCCCTGGAACACAATGGCTCAGATACCATCTCCATGGCTTGCAGACCACCTGGAGTGCAAGGCTGAATTGCTTGCCAACCTCCCGGAGTCACATGGTCATATATTTCAGTGTCTGGAATAAAGTTTTCCACATGCATTAATCACTTAAGCCTATCAACTACAACTGAATTCTTTACTCTACAAATTAACTCTTCAGTTCCCCCTATCAGCATAGCATTTTTTTTTTTAAATGTGAGTATTACTGTCTTCATATTAGGCTTCTATGGAATGATCTTAAAAAGATATTTCTGAAAACATATTTGGGGGATAACAAATAATTAAGCACTCCTAGTAATAATTCACCTCTGAATAATCTATTTTGTTATCATTTTTACAAATATTTTATTTGACAATTATTATGCCAGATTTTCATTTCTTCATGGGATTTGATCATTTTTCCAATATTATTTTCATCGATTGCATTAAGTTTTATTTTCTCAATAACAAGGTTATGTTACTTCATAGTTGATTTGAATCATATTTGCATAGATAATTTGATCACAACAAGCAAATAACTATAATTAAAAGTCTGAATGGGCAAAGATGTTGTTTTCACAGGTGACACAATGCACTCCTAGTAAGAGAAAAGGGATATTTGAGCATGGACTGAGTCAAAAACTCTAAATAAAATTTTTATCAGGTAATAACAGTTTCTTTCCTATGTATATTACTATGGGTAATTCAAATAATGAATACCCAGGTGACAAATTCAAGCTTTTAGTTGAATAGAGTTGTAATAATTTGAAAAAAAATAAATATATTTGAGACTAAAATTCACATTAAAGTTGCCTTAAAATTTGTGTTTCTTATTTCACTATTATATTAAGTACATTTCATAGAAAAGTGATTAACTTGTAATAATATTTTTCTTACATAAAGTGTCCATGAGGGAGTAATTATGTCTATATCACTCACTATTGTGTCCTTAACACTAAAATACTATCTAACATAGAGCAGACACAGTATTGGGGAAGAAAGCACAATATATGATTTTTTACAAAGTGATTATATTAAAAGAGTAGTCACTACACTGTACTATTTACCATAGAGAATGTTATATTTATATCAACAAAGAAATCAGTGTAGAAAGTAGGAGAATTGAATTAAATACTTTATTATCAATTTAATGTAGAAAAAGTAAAATATTTAACTTCTTCTCCTTTTACTATGACAACAGTCTTGGTCATAACTTAAATTCAGTATTTCCCATAATTCTTCCACCGAACATGGTATTAATCAAGACAGACATTAGGAACAGTACATTTTTATATTAGACAAATTTGGATATAATATACTATATCCTCCTCTTAGAGTTGTAAAGACTCTGATAAATCCTTTACAAAACAAAGCAGAACAGTATTTACAACGTTTGCTATACTTATTTAATAAGGAAGGATCTGCCCCCCTCAACTACTTACAGGGACACAATGAGTATATTTAAAACAGTCTTTGGAAGTTGCTTTTTCTCTCTTCTCATTCCATCTGTTCTTTACTACTCTGAGCTATAAGAATCTGGCAATTGAAGAATAAAGGTTAAAACAATAGAAATAAGGTGGGAAAAGGAGGAGAGAAGAAGAAGAGTTCGAAGGGTAGAAATGTTCGGCACATGTAGAGGAGAAGGGTGAACAGGAGGCTGTGCTCTGGAGCCGTGGTCATGGGCAGAGGATGGACTTGGAGGTCCAACTGCTGGAGACTGAGATGGGTTGTCATCATCCGCAGAAAGGTTTTGTTTTGTTTTTTAAAAATATTCTATTTATTTATTTTTAGAGAGAGGGGACAGGAAGAGGAAAGAGTGGGAGAGAAACATCAATGTGTGGTTGCTTCTCATGTGCCCCCTACTGGGACCTGGCCCACAACCCAGGCATGTGCCCTGACTGGGAATCAAACCAGCGACCCTTTGCTTCACAGGCCCGTGCTCAATCCACTGAGCTACACCAGCCAGGGACACAAAAAGGTTTTTGCCTGAGGAAGCTCTCCCAGTATCTAGTGATGGGGTCACAAAGGTCCGTGGTAGTTTGCAGAGAACAGCTAAGAAGGAGTAGGTATTTGCATCTTTTCACTCTCTGAAATCCCCTGAGATTGTTATGCAAATGATTATTCCCCTCCCTAGAGTTTCATAAACCAGGGAGTCGGGAGAGACCCATGAAATCTACTGACTGGACTTGCACTTATAAAACTACAGAGTCCACTTAAATAATTCTTTAAAAATAATTTTATTTATGGAATTATGTATGTGTTTATATGTTCACGGGTATGAACAAATTTAAAATAGAACAAAACAAACACTTGCGTTCTCTGTAATGCATAAAGTTAACAGCCTCTTCAGGACCTCTCATCAGCGTGTCTCTGACCACAGCTCTCCTCCCCTCCGGAGACAACCAGAACCTTAGTTTGTATTTATTATGCCCTTGTGTTTCTTTGGTAATTTACCACACACGTATATATCCCTTAGCTATATGTTGTTTAGTTCATTATATTTTTTAAACTTTTTTTATTTACTAGTATTTAGAAAGAGGGGAAGGGCGGGAGTAAGAGAGGAAAGGAAACATCAATCATTTGCCTTCAGTACTTCTCCCTACCAGGGACCGGAACCTGCAACCTAAGCATGTGCCCTGACTGGGAATTGTACTGGCGATGTTTCGATTTACAGGATGATGCTCAATCAACAGAACCACACCAGCCAGGGCTAGTTTATAATATTTTTGAAATAATATGTGGCTTAAAAGTATGTGTTCTTCTATGACTTGCTTTTGTTGAGCATTGTTTAAGATTTATCCAAGTTGACATTGTAGTTCTTGTTTGTTTATTTTTACTTTGTTAAATCCATTGCATAACCATGTCATAATTTATGCAGTCATTTTCTATTGCTGGATATTTTGATTATTTCCACTCCTTTTGCCAGTACAGTCATGAACATGCTCATCTTCAGCATATACTTAGGGACTGGAATTATTTAGTGTAAGCATATTAACATTCTGAATTTGCTAGACTTGAAATTGTTTTTCAGGTAGGTGTAACTGTTAGCATCCATTTTTTTTCTCAAGTCCTTAGTTATCTCGACTCTTTATCCTAGGTTCTCTCAACCCTCAACCTTTAGCTGCAACTCAACAATTTTTTTTAAATTAAAAAAAAAAAAACAGCTCAAACAAAGTTGGTCTCTTACCTTAAAACAGGGAGGTCCTTAATTCCATGAAAAAAACCTCACCCGTTTACCCAATGCAAAGCAAGGAGCTGATGGGGCACAATGGGCCCCTGCTTGTAGCTAGCACAGATCCAGGTCTGCTAGGTGGTCCTGGGTGGGCCTCTCTGGAATCCTGCCATGGTGCTACATCATGATAAAATTATCCAAGTTACGACACCATATATTAGTGGTGAGATGGCACCAGAATGTTACTGGGCTTTAGACCTAGGCTCAGAAGTGCTCCAGACAGAGCAAGTGCTGGGGAAAGTAGGAATGGGGAAAGGGAAGATTTCAATAGAATATTCCTCAGCTTTCCAGGTGTGTTCTTTCAGAGTTGTGGTCTCCACTGATTGCTCAGCACCAGGGAAGGGGTTCGTTAGTCATCACAGCTGGTCCTGGCTTCAGTCATAGTGTTGCCTCACCTGCACTTGCTGCTTTTCTGGGCCTGGAGCTGAAATGCACCTGGGGCCTAGATGTTATATCTCTAGTTGACCAAAACTCTGTCTCTGTGGCTTTGTTTCTAAGATTATTTGCTGTGGGTCAGAACTTCATTGTCTTGAGGCCTTAATGCTTAAAGGAGTGGTAGGTAGTACAAGGGCTTATCTGGGAGTTGTGAGGTTATTCTCAGACCTTTTTTGCCCCTCTTTTAAAGGGGTCTACTACAAGGCTGAGGACACGTCAGGGAAGGAAAGGTCAAAGGAAGGTCCAAACCACATGACCAATGATATACTAGAGGAGGAAATGTCACCCTGGGGTGAGGTTCCACCTTACAACAGCCCATTGCTAGGTACCCAGAGGGCATTCCCCCCTGGTGACTTTCTGTACCTGGCCTATTACCTCATGCCTACCTACCTGCCTACTACATAACCATTTGTACTGTTACTAGCATTTTATGAGCCTAGCAGTTTATCCACGTCCTCAAGAACACTTGGTTTTGTTACACTTGTGGCCAGTGTGCAGCAGAGCAGCGAAAGTTACTCCACGATCAGCTGCTGGGCGGCAGAGCTTGGGGAATTTTGAGTTTATCCTCGAAGAACATCTCTGTGCTCTCATGTCCTTGTGAGTCAGCATGAGTTCAGACCCAGCCCCTGTGCTATACTGTCCTTGTTTAGGAAGTAAATGTCTGAGAAAACAAACGTTTTCCTACGACCTCTATCCTTGAAGCTGAAAGGTAATCACTACCCCACCCTGTGCAGGTACCTGGACTAGCAAGTGCACCCGAGCAGGAGGGGAGAGACATCCTCTGACTGTGTGAGATGCCCTGACCAAACCAGTGGAGGACGTCAGTTAATCTGGCTTTATAGGCCCCTCTTCTCTTCGTCTGGTGTTTGGCGGCAGAGCTATTTGCCTTGTGTTGGTCCTGGGACAATTCAGTGTGGCACTGGGGTTGGAGCATAGGGGCACATCTTAAAAAGAGAAATCTATAGCCTTATGTAGTGTAAGGAAACTTGAAAACTCTAACAACTCACTGGAATATAAGAACTGTAATTGTATTTATATTGCAAACATACTAAACAAGTGATGCCAAATTCATATTTTTGGGGTGACATAAAAACCCTCCACGTACCTCTTATTTCATGCTAAGTCTAATTTAAATTTCTCTGACAAGCTGCACCCGGATTGTGTATTCTTATTAGTACCCAGCCTTATTTCTCACAATCTCCTCCAAAATTTCACCTTGTCTTATCAGTCTGGTGTTCTCAAAGCCTTACTGATATGTGAAGGTTTCACTGTCACTATTTCCTTTTCTCTGGAATGACCTCTCCTCACTTCTTTTGCAACATAAGTAGTCTGAGGTTGTACTTGAAACTGTACTTTAAACCACAATAGCTACAAGTCTATACCAACCTTGCTAGGAGAAGTTCCAGGTTTTGTAAGGACTTCCCTTTTCTAGAAATTTCCAACATTTGTTTGTGGTGAATTATAAAATATTTGTCAGGCTCCAAGGAAGAAAAAACTCAAATAAATCTCTTAGAGGTCACACTTCATTTCCAAACCCCTTTCTTTTATCAGCTCACTGTGACCCTTGTGGCATTGCCTGTGATTTGTTGCTGCTCTCCCCAGTGATGCAACTGAATATGACATGTTACTGCTGACTCTGCTGGAAGCATTGGCAACTCTTCAAGTCTGTGGCTCACCTAAACGTCAATCACCTCTTCCCTATCCCCAGTACCACGCTCCCCAAGATCCCAATGAAAATTTCTACAAATGGCCTTATCATTCCTGTTTCCTTCTGTGAAAGAATGGATAGTCAATTCATTAGTAAAGAAATCAAATCATTAGTAAAAGAAACCAAAAGCAAATTCAAACTGCCTTAAGTAGTGAGCAAGCAGGTAAGGGAATATTGCCTCATGTACCTAAGAAGTGATAGCATAAGATAAACTTTGACCAGATTTCATTCCTGGATCACTAACCAAGCTGTCAGGCTCAGTATCTCTCAGCTCTGCTTCCCTCTACATGATGTCTTTATTCTTATTCAGTATTTTCCACATGGTAGAGAAGATGACTGTTGGCAGCCTCAGGTCCATATCTCCATAGTTTATGAGCCATAAGAAAGAGAATCCCTGTCTTTTCCAGTGTTTAATCTCATAAAAAGCTCAGAAAGGTACTGCTTGAGTTGCCTGTCCACCCCTTGGACTATCATACTCATTGAATAGGGAGATGGGTTATCCTGATGAGCTAGAGTAGACCGGGGGCACAGCCCTGTGGGCCAAGGCAATGGTGAAGCTACGTGATCGACAGGCCCCCTCAGAGCCACACTGAATGGAAGAGAATCATGTCCCAACGGAAAGAGTAGTAATGATGCATGAAAACATTTTCACACACACACACGCACACAGAGTGTCCACCAGGCCCCTCTAAAATAAGTCCAGTTAGGGTCCTAGACAGAAGACTTCCGTGGCCATGTGTAAGAGCTCTTTAATGGCTCTTTCTTCTGGCACGCAACTGTCAAACAGTCAGTCTCTAAATTTTCCCTCAGTTGAGTATGACTGCTTAGAGAGGTTCTGGAGTTAAGTACACAATGTTCCTAAAATCACTTTCTCAGATAAGTTAGATCTTGGCACTAAGTATTTTCCTCTGGCCCGGCTTCTCCTGCAGCGATGAGTTTCTTTTGGAAGAACTCAAGCTTGAAAACAGCAAACTCGACTCAGTTCCACTCTGGGCAATCATATAGGCTATAAGCCTTTAAATCTCGGTGATCAAGGAGTCGGTGCCCTTTCTTCTAGGAGAGTCCTAAATACAAACATGAACACGGGATAGAGGTGCCCACTACACCCACACTGACACCCAAAACCTAACCATGGAGGTGAATGTTGCCTCGTTCCACTGTTCTGTGTAATCCGAACCCCAAGTTCTAAGACTCCAAAAAGATCCATATTGGTTTCCCTCGGGGTTCATGAAGGTCTTTTCTGTATCTTTATGTCTTCCTTGCCTATTTCAAATGACAATGCTGTACTTTTTTCTCTGGACAGTTATGCATTTATAGTCTTCAGATAACTGAACACCTATGCACAATGGTGAATTACATGTTTAACAAGACTGTAGTTACACAGCAAAATCTTATACTTATCATACTGCATGATGTATACATTTAATGCCTACTTTTAAATAGTCTTGAAAATATGAAAATTGGTCACGTAGTTCAGAAAGGAATTCTGACAAATTGGTTTCCCAAGAGATGGTAGAAATCTCTCTGAAACACACCCTCCTCCTTTTTACCTCAACTTTGTTGGAGTGAAACATTCACTATTTTGAATTAATGTTCTTCCAACTCTTCCAATAAATTGACATTGGTTCTGCAAGTTGTCTGTCAAAAAACTTCCAGAGAAATGCTTACTATTTTTCTCTTTTGGAGAGTTACAGATTAGGTTAGCATAATAAAAATTCTGTATGTGGCTGCACTAAAGAAAGCGGCTTCACTTAATTTAAACCTAGTCCTTCCTAAATTATTCTAGCAGAGATTGTTTTTATATGAAATGTCTGTTAAAATCAAGTGAATCTAGTGCTTAAGGAACATATATGGGAAAGGCTGACGCATTAAGAGGCACAGACTTCCCCTTCATAAGACAACGTTTCTGAAATGTTTTGCTAGAAGACAGCTCCTTCACTGAAGCTGGAAAATAAAGGATTAAAGTGTCAGGATGGTGCAAGAAAATTTACCTGGGAGATCTGTGATCTGGGCTCTATGTCAATCATAGGACATTTAATGTACAAGTTTCACTTCTGACTCTGTATTGCCTTATTTTTTTCTCTAATTCATTTCTTGTTTACTTCTAATTTGCTATTTGGCTGTGTTACTTGTCTTTAGGTTGTTTTAAATTTATCCTTTAATTTACTCAAAAAATGTATTGAAAATATGTGTAGACTATGTGCCCCATGTAGGAATGAAAAATTAATAAATGTATAAACAATATAGTTGATTTTCCAGTCCACTGGGAATTCCAGATAGGTAAGCAAGCTATAACAAATTATCATATGGGGGATTCTAAGGTACTTTGGAGAGTATTATCTAAGCTCGGATGATCACTTAAGTTTTCTTGAAAGAAATCAAATCAGCCCTGGTTGTGTGGTTCAGCGGGTTGAGTGCTGGCCAGCCTGAGAACCAAAAGGTCTCTGGTTCAATTCCCAGTCAGGGCACATGCATGGATTGCAGTCCAGGTCTGGTGCTGGGGGCATGTGAGAGGCAGCCAATTGACATTTCTCTCTGGCACATCTATGTTTCTCTCCCCCTCTCTCTCTCCCTTCCCCTCTCTCTAAAAAATAAATAAATAAAATCTTAAAGAAATCACATCAAAGACTTCAATGAATGAGTGACAGTGAAATGACCGCATGTCAGGGAAGCAGCGTTCCAAGTAGGGAGAATAATGAGCGTTGTGTTGAAAGGAGGTTCAAAGAAACACACCAAACTAAACATTTAGCACGGCTGCAGCGCAGAAGCAGTTCGGGCAGGGGAATAGTGCATAGATGAAGCAGGAGCACACGGGAGCCTTGCAAGCCATTTTGGAGAGTTTGGACATGATCAGATTTGCATCTTAGAAAGATAATGCTGACTACAATGTGGAAAACGAATAGAAAAGAGGTAAGACAAAACAAGGACATCAGTAGTGGAGCCTGTTTAATAATCAAGGGATGGGGGAAGGGTTGATTTTTAAATTGAATGTAAAAGTTCCCCAGACTGGAGCAACTCATATAAGATACTCTGGCAGCTGACCCTGCTCTCTCTGGCTCCCCGCAGCTTCAGCTGATGGGGTCATGAGGAATGGCAGAAAGCATGGTCAACAGAAAAAGGCAACAGGAACAACCTCACAGTAGTCTATGCTGACGATGCAACAAGTGGTTGACTTGTAGAACAAGTAGGCACAACTCATAACAGTGTATCTTGATTCTGCTGTTCCTTAGAACCACCAGAGAATTATTAAAATGCTGATGTTAAGGTAGACATTCTGATTTGAGTGTTCTGGATTAGGGTCCTGAAAACATCCCCAGGTGGGGTCAGTAGGCAGGACTAAGATCCAATGAGAACCAGAAAGTTAGAGCTACATATTGTAGCTTTGTTAATTCACGTTTCGTAGTTGTTCTCAAATGTTACTAGGCATTGGGATTACACGGGGAATTTGTCAGACTCAGATAGATTAACGTTTCTAATTCAATAGGTCTGAATGAAACCTGAGAATCTGTGTTTATAGCAAGTACTAAGGTGAAGCTGATGCTGGTCCGAAGACCAGACTTGGAGAACCACTGGTCTTAGGCAATCATATTGGAAATGAGAAATTTTAAGAGTAATTTACTTTTTACTGGAGGAAGTTTTCTTATTTCATTAATTTGTGTTTGTGGAGTCTTCGTAGTTTCATAGCCTGTATACTGCAAAAAGAACTAAAATGAAAACACTGAAGATTAAAAAGGCATGGTACGCTTTTATTGTTTTATAGCTGTGAGAAGTAAATAGAGTTTTGAAGAATTTGCTCAAAGTACTTTGTGTGCTGATTCTTCTGCTTTTAGTAAATTTTATTCTGATTCAAATAAGAAAGGTCACCCATGTTTTTAGAATGAAACATATATAATAGATGAGTATTTAATAATCTGAAGTCACTACTGCTTACAATTTAGAAAAAGTTGGTCCACCATAATCACTGTACTGTTTGTCCAACCTACGTTTCTGTCTGAAACAAGTCTATAACTTACGAGAAATCCCAGTACCTGGCCGTCTCATTACTCAGAGTCAGAATAAAGTACATCTTATTCTGATCCTGCTACTTCATTATTCTTTTTGTAGAGTTATCGTTCTTTCAATTCTCTAGGAACCTTGGTTAGTTTACAAAGACCTTCTATTTCCAGCAAAATATGACCAAGTGAAATTTGGTTTTTAGCTAAGCCTGATATGTTTCTCAAATGCACACAAATCACTTCAAAGTTCTTGTTAAAAGTCAAATCTACTTTTTCTTTACTGTGCTTGGTTTAATCGTATAATATAACGTAGGTCAGAAATTTAATGGCTTTTTTAATATAAAATAACTTTCATTCTTTAAAAAAGTGAGTCCCACAGTGTCAATGCTTTTAATATTACTCTCTCTGCTTAGCTCATTAACATTTATTATGCCAACCAATGAAGAAAGTCTTCTGGATAGGCAAGGAATTTTCATATTAAACAATGTATTAAAAAATCAAGTCTTAAAATATTTGGCATGATTTGTACAAACTATACATTTTATTGCAACAGTATTATTTTTAGGAGTAACAAAATGAAATCTACTCAAAGGCCAAAAACATAATAATCGTTATGGACTTTTATTTCTAAAAATGTACCAATATCAAACATCACTGGAACTATAAATATAAAAGTAACACCTTCAAAATAAAATGAAATGATGAAATTTTGATATTAAGGAACTGGCTGACTTCTCAACTGGGAAAAAAATCTAGCTAAACAGATGAATTCTGTGCTGAGCCTTGAACATAAATACACTTGATTTTATTGGACCAAGACCACTAGCCCTGGTTTTGTCCTCTTCTTGGCATGAACTCATAACAGTTTATCAGACTGAAATGTTCCAGGAATAAGATGACAATTAAATTAGCTTCAGGAGAATCTTAAACACTGACATGAGAAGCCAACACATTACAGAGAAATACTGGGCCAACTTCCCACACGTGATAAACAATCAGAATTACCTGGTGAAACGTGTAAGAATACAGGCTTACAGGTCCTGCCTGGGAGAACCCAATTTATAGTGGTGTGTTGGGACCCAGGAATCTGTAGTTTTCATAATCACTCCTAATGATTCTGATAACCGACCTAGTTTCAATAACTGGGCCCTGACCTATTCTATTAAAATAGGCAAAAACAGTTCTCTGTTCTCAACTTTGGTACATCTTCTGAATGCATAGGTCTGGAGCAGGCCCAAGAATTTACATTGTTCCAAGTTCCAAGTTTCTACAACCACAGGCTGGACGGTGCCCTGCAGACTGAGGCAGATGATTCACAGTAAAACGCTCAGAGGCTGCAGCCAAGTCTCTGCGGACGGAGCCCGTATATCTGCTTCCTGTTGCCCTTCCTGCAAACCTCAGTTAGGTACTTCTGATTAGTGGAGTCTAAATGGGGAACTCCTGGTAGAGATCCTGGCAAATGCAGTTGCCAGGCTTCTAGAGATTACAAAGGGTGGGTGCAGCCAGGGGTAGGTGGGGAGGAGGGATGAGACGGTGCAGGGAACGGGGTGGGGGTGGAGGCAGGTAGAAGGGGAAATTGTGTTTAATTGCTAGCACAAAAGTGCAGGTAAATTTGAGTAGTAGTTTTTTCCCAAACTATGGAAGTCAGTTAATCCCTGACCGTGTGCAAAGTATAACACACAATTTTCTTGTCTTTCCTGTGGGAAGTGCAGTGAACGCTGTAACACGTTCCCTAGATCTGTCCTTAGGACCAGCACTCTTACTTCCTGGATGCCCTGAACTTGATCAGGAGTGCTGCCTGGTTGACAGCCTCAGCCCTCAGCCCTCTTCAGCAATTGCATCCTTTGATGTGAGTCACCATGCCCCTTGCAGGGACAACCAGCATCCAGTGACATCTGGAGTCTCCTGTCAAAACTCTGACGGATGATTTAGGCTTCAGAGCTCCGTGTGGGTTGGTAAGGACTTTACTATGATCACATAACAACCCACCCTCTCTATCTGCCTAATTTTTTTCCCTTTTCTTCTCTCTCATAGGCCTTGATGCCAAAAGCATCATCTGCAATTCTTCCTTCACTCAAATCTTCATATCAGAGGATAGTACACTAGTAGGTTCTAGTTAATATGATTAACAAAAAATAAAGTTGATATAAATTATTAACAAGAGAAAATTTGCTATCTGAAAAAAAGTCCCTAAAGAAAATGAATAAACACAAAAACTTATAAAAATTCCCTAAGAGGATGTTTTATTACCACTAAGACAATAAAACCCATAGCCCTCCTATCCTAACAAACACAATTGTAAAGTATAATGGAAAAATTCTGGAAATAAACCTAAAAAGTACAGTAAAGCACATGATATACATGAAATACATTTTGAAATTTCAAAAAATGAGGGCAATTAGGATTAAGGTTTTATGCTGCCAGATCTCAAATGACATATACTAAATACTATTGTAATTTTATCAATTAGTATTAGAGGAGAAATAGATACAGAGATTATAAAATAGAAGAATCTAAAAACAGGCTAATGAATACATGAAGATTTAGTTTGTGATAAAAGTATCAATTTATGTTAGTGAAGAAAACAATGAACTTGTCAAGACTAGTGTTAAAATGAGTGTTTAACCATTTGCAAAACATTAAGTGAGATTTATACATCACACCATACACTGAAATAAAGTTAAGTCTTAACTTTCCACTTAAGCTCCTGATTCTTGTCCTTCCATTCACCTCCATGACGTCCATTTTCCTTCTCTTTTTCTATATGCCCCGCCTCTGCCTTCCTGTTCAGTCAACAGTTAAGAAAACTTAAGTCTTTCTAGTCTTAAACAAATAGTCAATAAGAACAGCAACATAACACTCTAAACCCCACTTGTTTCTTGGAGTTACCACCCAGTTTCTTTCCTCTTGACAAAGGACTGCCTGCTGTTACTGTCTGTGCTGATTCCCCTCCAATTACTCTTCTTACAGAAGCCTGCCTTCTGACCCCAGGCCTGACATTGGATCTCTGGAAACAGATTCTGTGATTAGAGAATTCTGGACGAAAATATTTTCGGAACATCCTCTCTAGTGTATCTCTCTTAGGGGATACACTAGTGTGGAGCTGAAAAGGACTGATTAAGCAGATGGAGAGGGGGACCTATAAGGGGAGTCTTACTGAGGCCTCAGAAGTTCTGTGGGGAGCACTCTTCCAGACGAAGAAAGGGTGCTGGGCCTTGAAATCCCCGTATCAGACAGTCACTGGCCTGCGCTGCCTTGTGCATGGCCATGCTCTGGAACTGAGGGCAACTGCCTGTGGTCGACGGCAGTTTCTGGCTGAGGAATGAAATAATCGGTCCTACTGAGGGGATCCGGGTATTAGCTACATCCATGCTTTGAGGGACAAACAACTACTTGCTTTTTAAGTAATTTATCCCTTTCAGGGAAAAGGTTTGCTAGGATTCTGGCTGGTCTGGTTTCCTGGGAGGAAATTATGAAAGAAAGGTTGGAATAAAACAGAGCCTTGTTGCTGCACCTGATCTTGAAACTGCAACTGATACAATCGCCCTCCTCTATCACTGACTTTAGATGAACTTTTCCATCAGCTAATACCTCTGCTGGTCGAAGCAGTTTGCCTCATTACTGTGCCATTTGCAGGCTGTGGCTGCTGACTTTTCTATATACCATTAAAACTGGGCAGAGCAGTGCCAACAGAAGTCCCAGTGGATTGTCTGGGGACCAAACATATTCTTCCCTCCCCTGCAAAGGCTATCCCATGCCCTCCCTCCTCCTGAAATGGGATCGATCACTCCTGCTGGGATGGGAGCTCCTTTCCTCCCCTGTTGGTCTCTTGGAAAGAGGATCGCAGAACTCTGAGTGACAGTGCTCAAGTTCAGAATCTCTAAACCTGAAGAATCCAAGACAATACAAAGATGGATGGAAACCGCAGATCCCCACCAAGTGGATCATTGGAAGTGGTGGTAGTCAGAGTCACTCTCATTTAGCTCATGGTTTCAAACCCCTGAATTCTACCTATGTGGAACATAGCTCCATACAATAGTGTTTGATTTAGGCCGAATGTGACACCCTGGAAGCTGGTGCCATTCTCACAGGGTAGCCTCTCCAAGCTGGCACCTCAGCTATGCTTATAAGAAGCCAACCCATCTGTATCAGGCTGATTGTTTTTGAGTAGTGTAGTAGTGCAAAGGGACCAGTGGATCCCTGATCTTCTGTAGGGCGGGGATGAGTGTGAGGCAAGAACAATACTGAGGATGCAATACTGAAAAAGTCACTCAGTCTCAGAGAGGAGGAATTTTTCTTGGGCCACATCTCTGTCCATGTGAATGGCTCACCAGGTCCCACGGGGAGCTCTGCCCATCAGGAGAATTTCTTCTAACTGATATGTTTCAGGATCAGCCCAGAGTTTCTTGCAGTTCACAAACATCCATTTTTAGCTCGCACCTACCGTACCAGCTGACACATCCATTAATCCTGCTTTTCCTTTTTTTCTCCTCTGTAAATGCCATAAAAAGCTTTCTGTGAGGCAGTAGGAATGAGCTTGGGAGAAATGACATCTAACAGGGGTGGATGACTGGGGACCTGAGACACATGCTTATGCAGGTTTCTTATGCTTTCTGGTTCACTCATGCTCAGTTTCAGATGTGCCACTTCCATCTTGCAATGGATGGCTGCTTGGTCTTCTGCTGCTTATGACTTGGTGGTTGCAGCTCACGAAGGAAACTCTGGTCATGCCATCACTTGATGGTCCAGGTTAAGCTGCTCTTTCTTATTGGGCTTGTTGTAAAATCCATCTCCTATCATATGAGATTGTATGATATCATAAACTCTCTCCATTCAACTTTGTTAGGTCACCCTTGATACAGCATCCTCAGGAACCAGTCATAGAAAATGCTCCTGCCTGTAGCCAGTAGTACATATTATTCCTATCTTGCAGCTCTATTAGCATATAGTTCCTCCCTTTTCTTAGAAGGCTAGCACATACCTACTGAGCTGTGCTTGGATTTGACCCTTAATATGGTAGCCAGCAGGGGAAGTAGCAGTTGAGGCTAAAGATGTGCAAACATCATATTGTGAGTCACCTGCCTCATATGAGACCTCTGCGTAATCTTCAAGCAAAGCACACAGCCACTAACTTTCAGTAAGAGGAATGGGCCATGTCTTCATGCTCAGTAGCTTCATGGGACTCTGGGAATTCAAGGAGCTCAACGGCATCTACTCTTTTCCTATTCGGGTTGCACCATGGTACAGAGCTTTCAGAGCCAAGAATTTACCCTCTTTTAAGGTCCCCTATTCCTACAAATAAGTTGTGAATCTGATCTCCTCACTCTGCCTTTTGGCTGCAGGAGGTTAGGATTTTTATGAGATGCTAAGTAGGCCTCCTGACTCTCAGTATTTTCTTCTGATTGGTGATTTATCACTTTGAGATCATCTTTATTTCTCTTCAATGATGACCAGCAATAGCCACTCAATTCAAGAAATACTTCAACCATTTCTTGCAAGTACCAGAGACATTCCACCAGTCAGCACATCCTTCTCCACTGGTGTCTCATCCCACTTCACCATCAGTGCCGGGGCTAGCCATGCTTTGACTACTGCTGCCGGCTGACCAGTGAGAGATTTAGCTCCAAAACCCAATTTAGAATTCACTTTGAAAGGCCACTTTTGGTACCAGCTATCTTATGTTGGATTTCCTGAAATGAAC
Organism: Carollia perspicillata; assembly: GCA_004027735.1. NCBI lineage: Eukaryota > Metazoa > Chordata > Mammalia > Chiroptera > Phyllostomidae > Carollia > Carollia perspicillata. The sequence goes on from PVKM010009462.1 coordinate 25,708, forward strand.
TCTGATATGAGAATTGTGAGCAGAAAATGTATTGATCCCAGCAAAAACTATGAGAGCTGTGAAATTGAGATTTCTCTTCAGAATTACTCCAAATTGAGACAAGAGTTCTTTGTATTCTCACATCAGAAACTAGTTGGTCATTGGAGGAGAATGTAATTCTGAGTAAAGCAGCTCCCTGTGGCTGAGCACAACTCCCACTCAGGGGTGCAGTGAGAAATAGTAACCGCGGACATGTGGAACAGCTGGGGATGAAGGTGATGGATGCTCCGGCCCTGAGGTGGAGATCTGGATGGAGGACTTCATTGCTCTTTGCTGCTGCACTAAAACTATGCCTGTTCTATTGTCCAAACCAGTGAACATTTTTTAAAGATTTTAACTTGACTATCTCAGCATTAGATTCTGTGCTCGTCACTCTCTTACTGAAATACTCTTTCTCTGGCTCCCTTGAAATTAATTCCTTAACATTAGACTCTGTTGGGTTCCCTGTCTGGCCACTGTTCAGTCTCTAAAGGGAAAGGTTCTCTTTCTCTGCCTAGCCCTGAGAAGTTGGTTTTCCTCCGGATTCTGTCCAAGGCCCTTGTAATCCCCACCTGGGGTCACTGCTGATCTGAAAAATCGAGATATTGGGACTGGGATGCTTCTACTCTAAACATAATGATTTAATTTTTGTTTTTATATTAGCCCTCTTAGTATTTTATTTCTTTTATTTTTTTAAAGACTTAAGAAAGCAAATGAGTTAAGGCAAACATTTGCCATGCTCAATAATCAGTGGACATTTAGGTTGTTTCTGACCTGTTGTCATTAAAAACAATGCTGTAATGGGTTACAGTAGATTCATTTTAAATTGTGGTAGATATCATCAAATTGCCTTCTTTAAAGGCTGTGACAGTTTATACTTTCACCAAGAGAACACCAGCTTTCACAAACCAACCAAAGCATAGTGCACTGTCAAACATTTTTGGTGTCTGAGAAAATTAAATAAAATTGTATATTATTGTATTTCAAATTTTGAGTGAGGGTGAACATCTTTCTATATTAAAATATTATATTTATTTTTGGTGAATGATTTATTAATATCCTTTGTTTATTTTAATTGGGTCATTGATTTTTCTTCCTATAAATTTAGAAACTCTTTTGAAGTTAATTATTTGTATAATCATCTGTTTTGCAATTTTTGTTTTGCAATTTTGTCTTTTATCTTGACTGCATGTATGATGTTTGAGCTTTGTAGTTATGTTTTATATTTGTATGAGGTGACAGTCTTTCTTCTGGTCTCACATAAATTATTTTATATTTTCATCTAGTCCTATGTTTCATATTCTACATCTACACCTTTGATATTTTTAGGATTTTAAAAATAATAAAGGCAGGTGGGAAGGATGCTCTTTAGTCTTCTTAACATCATTTACTTAAAAAATCTATTACTTTTTTTAACTTCATCACATAGGCTCTCATCATATAAATTAACATAATTCTAAATCTATTTCTGGAATCTCTCTTCTATTCATTAGTCTTTGTGAATAATCCTTGCTTGTCATTAACTAACTTATTAAAAAATTATCACTATTTAATAACTATGACTCCAACTCTCTATCTATCTATCTACTATTTATCTATATGATCACATCAGCTGACCATCCCTTGTTATGTTTATTTTTCAAAAATTTCTTAGGATCACACAATAACTCAATTTGCAAAGGTTAGTGGAACAATGCTCTACCTCCACTGCTGCAACCAGTCCAAAAAGAACACATGACTTCCATTTTCTCCTTCTTTTATCACCAGTTTTATACTTTCCTCACCATTGGCTAGAATTTCAGTCCATGTGGCTTGCTTCATTAGGGTTGGTAGCTCTCAGTTGCTTTAATGCTTCTAGTTTGGGTTTATTGCAATTGCTCATTAGACTAATCACCAGGCAAGAAAGGAGCAAGAGATACTCCAGTGAAGTCCTGGATTCTTGATATATTCCTGTGTTTCCACATGGTTTTGCAGCAAAACTTCCTTGTGGTATTCAGGATCCCTTCCCATGACATAACCCCTTTCTTTGCGCAATGTTTCATAAAAAAAAGCAAACCAAACTATCTCAGTAATTTATCCTACCATATTTGAGCACATACACAGACACACTCTTTTCATAGTTCACTTCCAGTACTTCTGTAGTTATGTAGTAGAAACTGAGCCCTCCAGTGTGCTACTCATTGACCTTTCACATTTCCGTGACCCACATTAGTCAGCAGTGATGATTAATTAGCCCTGGTCAGTTTGCCCCCATGCTGTGCCTTTCAGCCCTTCCATCAGCGTGAGCCATTGAGTGTTGTGCAGCGTGCTCTGGGCCGCGTCCACTGGCCTCTCAGTTACTCTATCACCCTCATCCCTTCCGGGCCGTGTACCTTCCGTTCGTCAAACTTGCACTCCCCAGGACACATTTCTCCATCTGCGTCTTACTGACAATATTTCTATTACCTTTGTACAAGGTCCTTTTGTTCTATGTTACTCTCATTTCTTTAGCTTATAATTCTACATTATGGTTACTGACCAGGACTACAGCATATTTCTGTCATCCTAACATAATACGTCTAACATCCATTTTGTTGTGGCTATCACACAAATTTTGAACACAGGACTAAAGATTACGTTAATAAACTTTTAATTAAAATGAACTTCCTGTTTCTTTTGTAGGTTTGCACTCCAGCTGTAGTGGTGTGTGTGTGCATGTATGTAACATGTAGTAGAAGCAAAGATTGAATGAAAGACTTGGAATAGCTTCTCAACTGCACAGGGAAGTTAAAACTCCCAAACCTTAAAATGTCTAAATTATATACTAGAATTAGCTCATCTTATTGTAAATTGTGGTGTTCAAATTCCTCTTACATTCAAGGTTCAAAGGCAAGTCTGCCTTTTAAAAGTGTTTTCTTTCCCCTAAACTAGTTGAAAGCAACCATTTAACTGATTGGACACATTTCCTAAATTGAAGCTACTAATCTAAAAGATCCAGATAGAAAACTAAATTAAATAGACTTTTCAAATAAATAGTCTAACACTTTGCTAAGTACTGCTGAGTTATTCAAAATAGTATGAGGCCTTTGCTTCTGCATATACACATAAAATGTAAAGTTAAATATGTAAGAATAAAACCCCAAATGTCATAAGGTAGTATGTTTTTCAGACAAATACTGTAGACAATAAAAACTCTTTGCCGAAACGTAACAGAAATCAGAAATCATGTGAACAGGTATACAGTAGACTTTTTATTTTGTTTTCTTTCCACAGGCTATTTTTATTGGTACTATAATTAAAATTTAGGGCTACAGTTGGGAATGTTTTTAAAAAGAAATGGTAAAAAAAAAAGATCGGGAGAGCAGAGGTACATGTAGAAAAAAGCAAGAGAAAGAAGAAGAAAAAGGGGAGATAAATGAACATAAAAATAGGTTAAAGAGAATGTTACCGGTCAGTGACATACTGCTGAGCTGCACCCTCAGGTGTCCCCGGGATGCCCTCTGGGATGGGAGAGAGCTTGGAGTTTTAAATGAAAATCAAATTAATGTGAGTGTATTACTTACCTTACCTTAGTCTCAATTTTCCTTTTTGTAAAGAAACAGTCTGACCCCAATGATCACCAAGATTCCTTTTAGCTTTAAAATACGAAAATTCTATGAAAGGTCACACTGTAAGCCAGGTGGCAGCTGGGCAATGCAAGTATGTGTTTACATTCCAAACATGTTTCAGAAGCACCCTGCAGAGTTTGCAAAGGCCCCCGAATTTGTCCATCAAAATCCTTAAATATGAGCTGCTCTTTAGTATTTGTAAAAGTGTTCTTTTCTTCTTTTGTAAGAGACCTCTGTCTCAAAATGCCATCTGGGACATATTCACCTCAAGTTTTCTGTCGAGTGGAAACCCTGCTGAACACTAACTGCCTAGAATGAGTACAAATCTATCCAATGGTCAGTAACTGACACCAGAACCTTAAATCACTCTAAGCTTGGAGGAGACATATGTGCTGGGATGGGTCCCAATCAATTTGTCTGTTTCAGTTGAACTCCAGGGTGAATTAGAGCTTAAGCCAACTCTTAATAAATACACCAGATTTTAGCATCTGGAAGGAAGCTGATCCAAAACAAATTATATGATCCATAGAGTATGTAGCTCTGATGTGGTCATCCGATTCCTGAGCAGTGACCATGCCCTGGGTGAGGACGGTGAACTTTTAACCCAACAAATGACAATTTAGTAAACAACAGCTGCACAGGCCTTTCACCAGTGGAATTATAAAAACTCAAATAAAATGAATTGTGTTTACAGTGGTATTAGCACTTCAAAAATGACTAGTTCTTTTAGTCTGCAGAAAATAGCAAGGTCTGCAGCAATCACGAATTCAGCTCATCTCTAGGAGACAAACCATGCCTAGGAAAGGCAGGTAGAATTAACGTCTTTCCTTCCGCTCAACTGGCCATTTACGTTTATCTTTGGCTCTACAGTATTTAGAATCTTTTCTAAGGAAAGGAAGAATCTGTCTTGAATGATTTTGTTAACAATGTGGCTTATGCCATAATTTATGACTAATTAAAATGGGACTGAAAACCGCATAATGGTGTCACAAATTAACACGCTCTCATTCAGATCCCCCAGGGTTTTACTCCATGGGGTGTGCCCTAATCCTGGAGCCCTAAGCACTTTTAGGGGGTTATTGATTGAATCTACAGATTCAGTTACAGAGAATGACAGTATGTGGTCGGTCTCTTAATTACTTAATGCAGTCTCTGTGGGCCGTGATGAGGGGCACATTGAAACAGGTGGCGTAAATTTAGCTGGAATGGGCCTGGTTAAGACAATTTTTATAAAAGCTACTCTATCCAATTGGGAGGTATCTCAAATTCAGTTAGGCAAAGTGTTTCAATGAAAATGATGCATTATCCTGAAAGCCATTTGGTGACGTTATCTGTTGTGTATAAAATGACCAAAGGGAAGAAATAAATTAATAACAAAACCATAAATGTCTGTGTATTGGAGCGTGGATGTGCAGGGTAGTATTTTGCCTTGCGGCAAGTTCCTTTTTAAATTAGAACAAATAGAAAAAAAAATGACGATGTCTAAGTACTAATCAGAATCCACTGGATTCTTATTAAGGACTCTCATTTTGTCCTAAACATCTCTGAGGCACATCTAAATGCTAGGTATGAACACCATGTAATCCCCAAGGCATGAAGTCAGTTACAGTGTCGGTTAAACCACATTATATCATCTGTTAGCTTCCTTCCAGTTTTAATACTTTACTATTCTATGAAATAATTTCACTTGTCATTTTTGTTGTTGTTGTTTTTGGTTGGAGCTGATTTGCTCTTTGGTCCAAAAAAACTCTAAGAAGCCAATGATGAAGATTTATGAGAAACTCCTGAGCGTACGCCCTTGATGGCGAAACAAAAAAAAAGATCTTCAGTTCTAAGAGTTCTTTTTCAAGATTGCTATATATCCCATGATTAATTGAAAGTTATGTGTATTTCCTTAATGGTTCTTCATTTCATGCTAGGTCATCATGTATGTATTTTCACTGGGTCCTTAGCCCAACAATGTCTGGTGTTTTTTAAATGACAGAATCAGAGCCCAGAATCAAAATGCTGTGCTATATGTTATTCAAAATCCTGTCCATTTCTCTTACAGTCTTATCAGTCTAGTAGTTAGAAAGTGTAATGTACTGTATCATAGTTAAACTTCATATTGATTCTGTGGTGTGTGAGGGACGTGCCTACATGTTGCCTCCCTCAAAACTCCACTGTTCACCTTTCTTCTAACTTAAATCACAACGTTAATCTTAGAAATACCACTATTTCACAACGTTTGTTGTAGAAAGGCAGGAATTTCTTCAGAATATCCATAATTTAAAAATATTGTCCTAAAAATCACAGATGATCATTACCAAGATCTATTCTGTAAGTTCCCTTATTTCTTTTAAAGATTTTGTTTATTTATTTTTGGAAAGAAGGGAAGCAAGCAGGGGAGAAAGAGGAGAGAAACATTGATGTGCGAGGGAAACATTGACTGGTTGTCTCTCCCGTGCCCCCAACTGGGGGCCTGGCCTGAAACTCAGGCATGTTCCCTGACCAGGAATCGAATTAGTGAACTTTTGGTTTGCAGAATGATGACCGACACACTGAGCCACACCAGTCAGGGCTCCTTATTTTTAATTAAAAAGTTATAAACATACTGTCCTTTTCTTCCCCCCTCAAAACTAGTTTAATGGAGCTAATTTTTATGGTCCCTTTCTTTCACAGTTCACACCTATTTAAAAAATAATAATTTACCATGGGTTAATGACCAAAGAGATTTAAAACACTGACTTATGATCTAATGTCTGGAGAGAAAATTCAAAATTAACCATGAAACAAAGATAATTGCAGTAGAAGACTTCACAGAGACACAACGTTATATAGAAAATTATAGAGTCGATATTTTTTTCTTTATAATTTTCCTTGTTATATTTTCTCCCTTGTAGCTTCAACTACCTCATTGTGGAGAGTCTCTCAGTGGTTCCTACTGCCAGGTCTCAACACAGTCCTAGAAATCTCTTCCTAGTTTAGTATTTGGTGACTTCCTAGCAATAGACATGATGGTAATATTTATACCATGAAAATAAGCAGATGTTGTACATCAGGGATCTCTCTTTTTCCTCTAGTATAGCCAGTTGTTAAAACTTTGACCAGGGCACCACTTGTCTTAACCTTATCCTAATTCAGGTTGAACGTTGGTGAAAATAATTGTAACTACCCCCTCCCTTCAGTGTTTTTAAAGTACGCACCCAGAAAAAGCATAGTAATTTATATAAAAAGTAGAAAAAATTAAGTTTCTTAGACAAAAGTTCTTCATAGATTACTTCAAAAGAAACAAGTAATTGTATGCAAAGAAATAGTTTATATTTTTCAAGTCTGCTTTAATTGTCCCAACTGAAGACTGTTTCAGATTGCTGACAAAGAAAAGGGACACTGGTTTTACGGTAAAGAATGGGAAGAAAATAAAAATAAACAAATTCTCTGTTCTCTTCTTCCAAATTGTATCTTCATCCTCTCATGTATCAACTGCAAAATGAAGTCGCTCTTGTCACTCAAAGCATGTTTGGCAGACCATCAACTTGGGCATCTCCTAGGTGCTTGTTAAAAATCCAGAACCTCCAGACTAATCTGAGACCCATTCAATAAAATCTGCCTTTTAAGTGTTCAGAGGTGATTAATATACACATTGAAATTTGAGAAGCACTGGAATTGAGGACATGGAAGCATGGAAGAGGTAGGTAAAGGAAAGAGCTTGGGAGTGGGGTCAGATAATGTGGGATTAGTACAGAGGCGTATTCATTCATTTGCAGGCCATGTGCTGGCTTCTCTAAAAAGGAGAGGCACAGTGGAGGACAAACTTGGGAATTTTTTAAATAACTTTTCTTCAGATGACTTTTCTATTCACTACCCCTGTGGTTGATTGTCTCACTCCCAGCACCTGTTTAAAAAGACAGTGATGCTGACAAGATAATTGTCAATTACTGCTGAGAAAATTGGAGAAAGCTGTCATTGTGACCCTGAGGGTGAAGCTTTTCATTTTTTTCACCATGTAAAAAATGCAGAGTAAGGAAAAACACAATTCGCCTGTCATTTTGGCACCATTTTAGAACGAGGCCATGTGTAGTTGAGCAAAGCCAAATGAGACTGACCAAGAAAATCTGGTCTAGTTAGACAGCGCAGTTGAACAGAAGCCAGGCAACAAATTGGAATCCCAGAAATTCAAGCTCTTATTCATTTGATGCTGACAGCCAAGAAGAATAACTTTTTTGGTCTTGTGTGCACTTTTCTGCACGTTATAACCATGTTTCTAAGTCACTTACATATGTGAAAAAAAAATCACTGTGCTGAGAAATGGAAGACCTGTCTCAGTTACAAGATGCGTGACCTCTTATGGGTCTCAGTTTTATCACCTGGGAAGTGGTTGTATAGTTGCTATTGGGAACACCCTGGTCTTTCCACTTGTCCTCAGGCCCTTCACCCCAGAGTAATCTGATCTGTAAGAGCATCCTTCTCAAACAACTGGTTCCCTTGCTCCAGCCGTGTCAATGTATCCTGACAATCTGTTCCTTTTGTCTTTTGGGTTCTTAAGCCCTACATTTGTTACATTTGTCAGGAAGATTTTTTGGAACCAGATTGTGCACCGATATGGTCAATAATTCTACACATGAGCAGTATTTTAACCTAATCTTAAGCATTGATATTTCCTGTGATAAAAGCGATGTCCTGAGACATTACAATTGTTGGTACAATTGGTACAGCTGATAATTATTAGAAATTCTGATACGATGAAATCATATTATCTACTGAGGCAAACATGTATAAACAGGAAGACAAAGCTGCAATTCCTCTTTTATAGATATTACTCAAGTATTTCCTACTAAAAATTATCACCAACGTTAAAGATTGCTTGAGTTTCATAGTGAACCTATGGGCACTCATAATTTAATAGGACATCATAGTTTAGAATATTCAAACTATTAACTCTCTTATTTTTTTTTAAGATTTTATTTATCTTTAGAGGGGAAGGGAAGGAGAGAGGGAGACAAATATCAATGTATGGTTGCCTCTCGTGCGTCCCCTGCTGGGAACTGGCCTGCAACCCAGGCATGTGCCCTGACTGGGAATCGAACTGCGATCGTTTGGTTTGCAGGCCCATGCTCAATCCACTGAGCTACGCCAGCCAAGGCTTAACTCTCTTATTAATGTTAAATTTCTTAATGTTATTGGGCCTTGGTTTCATCATCTATAAAAAAGTAAGTAGTAGTACATAGTTCCTAGGGCTGAAAATGAGAATTAAACTAGATAATGCATATAAGTGACAATGCCTGGCAATTGGCAGGCGCCCCATTAATGTTAGCTGCGTTGTTAGCCCCATTTATTTCATTATTCACTCTGTTACAGAACAGAGGTCCAACGGGGGGCAATATTTGGCCCACCCAGGGACGCCAAAAACTGTTACAGATCAACACAGGAGCGCCCCAAGGATGGTATAGTAATACTGTCCAGACCACCCATTTTCCAGGCAAAGTCTCTTCTTTCCTCCACCAGAGCTGCAAGGGTCTGCACTCTGGCCAAACTACGTGGATCTCTCTTCCTGGCAGATCTAAGAGGGGGTCTGCACTCTGCCAAAAGCCCATGGCTCTCTCCTTCACATGGCTGCAGGGGTCCCCACTCTGGCAAAGCCTCGTGGTCCATTTTCCTTACTGCCACAGCCGCATGGTTTGCTCCCCTCCAGTGGCTGCTGTGTCTGGGTTTAAATCCCCGTGCCAGTCCTCCTTTGCAGCCCCATTTCCCACTCCTCCCACAATCAGCTACATCTGCACTCCCGCATTATTTGAAGTTTACAGGGCTGCCATCGTGAGTCCAGGCAGGCATGGCCCCATGTCCTGGAGCCGAACATCTCTAAGCTCCCACACAGGAGCTGTAACTCAGGGGACCTGCCCCCAGTTATGTCTTGGGTGGAAGTCATTTCCATCCCCCTGGCTCAGAGCATGGCCACAGCTATTTAACATATCTATGCAACCAATTGAAGGCTATAGAAATGTTAAATGACCATGCCAGAGGTTAGCTGCAAAGCTGTTGCTGTACAAAACAGCTCTCAATGGCCCTGCTCCATTACTCCCTTCCCCAACTCACACCTGTGGTGGGGAAGGGGTGAGGACATCTTATATGTCTCCCCAATATTTCCTGGACACCCTGAGTTCTGGACCCCATCCCAAATCTCTTTTTCAGGCCCCTCTCTTGGCTGCATCCTGTATCAACTCCATTTGCTTGTGCATATATAACTTATCTTTGCTCTTCCAAATGTCTGCTCTCAGAATCCATCAGTAGATTCCTTTTGTGTATTCATTATGTCCCCACCTCTATACCTATGGAAATGTACTTCCTCCACTTTAACCTCTGTGAATCCCGTGCTTCACAGTCTAATCCAAGACCCCTTTGCAGCATGAAACTTCCCTTGATTACCACAGTGAGGCCTCCGTTCTCCCAAATCTTACTCCTCGGAAGGTATAGTACAAAAAGTAAATGTGCTTTTCAATCCTAGACTAGCAACTTGCTAGCTGTGGAAACTCTAAGCTTGTTTTTCCATCTGTAAAATATGTACAACAATGCATACCAAATAGGTATTGCTGTGGGAATTAGATGAACTAGTGAACAGGACTTACATAGCTAACTGAACACTCAGAAAAAAGTAGATACTTTAATCATGTTCTCTTGTTGTTCTTCTAATATAGAATAAACCTTGACTATATTTTAAGTATCATCTTTTATTAACAAGTATTTTGTATTTGTCTTGGCTTTCCTTCCCTTGGAGGGTAAAATGGTGTTATTTAGTTCTAAAGAGCTGGAGGGTAGATTTTTAATTGTTTGTTGTTAAGTTTTAGTGAGTGTTCTACCTACCATAACCAAGCCTCTGGATTATCAAACTAGTAACTGTTTATGTTCTGAAATCTGTATTAATCTGTATTAATCTATATCTGTACCTAGTATTAATGGTTCCTTATTTGTTAGATATGAGATTTTAAAAGAATTTGCCGTATACTATCAAAAAGAGAAGGACCCACGTGTTTATTAGGCACTTATTACATGGTCAGTAATGTCTTAGATGGTAGGCAGAAAAAGTGATGGAAATAGTAAGCTCTCACTATAACTGGCAAGAGACAAAAATAACAAATTAAGTACAATAAAGAGAGTGAATGCTACAATACGGTATGGACAAGCAAACAGGAATACACCAATTGAGGGAAGTAGGAGAAATACTAATAATGTTGTGCTTTTTTTCCTAAATGAAAGTATTTCAAGGAAGCCTGCAAAAAAGTTTTCATTATTTTTCCTGACAAAGTAAAAAATGAAAAACAAGCGCTGACAATTTTGAAGATGTTAAAGCACTCTCCCTGCTGTTCTCTGATAATTCCTTCCTTCCTCCCTCCATCCCTCCTTCCCTTCCTTCTTTCCTTCCTTCCCTGAGAAATGTTGTGTTTAATGATAACGCTTAGCACATTCAAGCACTAGGCATGGCCTGGAATCAAAGCAGCAGGGACGGGTAGGTGATTCCCCCCACCACACACA
>PVKM010009463.1:0-36782 GCA_004027735.1 Carollia perspicillata
TGTTAGAATTATCTGCCAATAATTTTAAGAAGCCATCATTAAAATACTTCATGAGTAATTACCAACACACTTGAAATAAATGAAAAGATAGAAAGCCTCAACAAAGAGAAAGAAAAGAAAAAGATATCATGGAGAAGAAATAAATGGAGATTGTGTAACTAAAAACTATAACCACTTAGATTTAAGAAAATAATCACAGTGAATGAGCTCAAATAGAGGATATTGAGAACACAGGGGGAAAAATTAGCAAACCTTAATATAGAATGAAAGAAATTGCCCAATCTAAATAATAGTTAGAGTAGACTGAAAAGGTATCATCAGAGCTTCATGAACCTTTGAAACTGTGACAAAACATCAAGCATCCCTGACTCAACAATTGCTAGAATTATTCCACAGAACATCTGCAAGGGCACAGATGCACTCACACCATCAACCAACAGGGTATAATCAGCATTTATGCAGCACTCTACTCAACAATAGCAGAATATTCATTCTTTTCAGGTACTTATAAAACTTTACTAAGACATAGCATGTTGTTGGCCATAAAATGAACCTCATCCATTTTAAAAGAATAGAAATCATGTACAGTGTGTTCTTGTATCACAAGGGAATCAAACAAAATGAATAAGAGTGATAACAGATAAATATCTAAACACTTAGAAACTAAACAATGCACCTGTGAATAGCACAAGTTAGACAAGCAAAATTATAAAATGCATTGATTTGAATAAAAATAAATTTACTATATATCATAGCTAAGGCAGTGCTGAGAGGAAATTTTAGAGAACAAAATGCTTACATGAGAAAAGAGAAACAGTATCCCCTTAAGCTTTTACCAAAAGAATCTAGAAAATACACCCAAAATAGGAAGAAAAAAAAGGAAACAATAAGAGAAGATTTGGTTAAACTAAAGACAAATAATTATACAGAAAATCATTGAAAACAAAAACTGGTTCTCTAAAATAATCCATAAAATTGACAGACCTCCAGCAAGAATGCAGAGAAAGAGAGAGGTTAGATATTACCAATGTCAGAAATGCAAAAAGAAATGTCAGCACAGACCCAACAGATATGAAGACAGAATATTACAAACAACTCTGTAAACATGATTTGACAATTTGGATGAACTGTACCTACTCTTAAAAATTACAAACTCCTTCATTTAGTATGACATAAATTATTTAAAGAATTCTACAAAAATGCTAACAGTTATATATAATTTTAAAACTGGAAAAGAAATTGCCATCCCCAGAAGGTGTCACTGTAGAATTCTACCAAATGTTTGAAGAATTAACAGAAATTCTGTATAGTTAGAGAAAACAGAAGAGAATGGTACACTTTTAAATTCATTTTGTGGAGGTAGTATTACCCTGATTATGAAAGCAGACAATGTAATTATTTAAAAACACCTCCCCCCAAAACCAAAAAATCATAAAAAATACCACTGATCAATATGTCTCCTGAAAATAGACCCCAAAATTTAACAAATTATTAACAAATAGAATTCAGTAATATGTAAGAGGAACCACACACCATTATAAAGTGGTGTTTATTCCTAGGCTGGTTAAACATTGAAAATTAATGATTGTAATCTAACATATTAGCAGACTAAAAAAGAAACATCATATAATCATACCAATTTATGCAGAAAAATTATTTTTAAAAATCCAATTTCCATTCACAGTAAAACTCTCAGAGAACTAGGAATAGAGGAGAATCTCCTCAATGTGATAATAAATACCTGTTACCAAAAGTTTCAATTACTACTACAATTAATGGTGAAAGACTGAATTCTTTCTTCCTAAGATTGGAAACAATTCACAGATATCTGCTCTCACCACTGTTATTAAACATAGCACTGGAAGTCCTAACCAGTGCAATAAGGCAAGAAAAGGAAATAAAATACATACAGATGAGAAAAGAAGAAATCAGATTATCATTATTTGCAAATAACATGATTATGTACATAAAAATATCCCAAGAAATCAAAAAACAAGCAAAGTCCCAGAACTAATAAATAAATTCAACAGACAGTATAAGGGATAAATATTAAAAAATATATTGTATTTCTATTTGCCAGCATTGAACACATTACATTAAAATATAATACCATTTGCAAATGGCAGTAAAAGAAATACTTAGGTGAAAATCTAACGAAGGATGTACAGAGCTTATATGCTCAAAGTTTTAAAAGCTGATGAAAATAATACTCTCTAAATAAATGAAAAGATGTTTTTCATCAATTGAAAGACAACATAATAAAGAAGGTATCTCTTCAAATTGATACACAGGTCTAACACAATTCTCATCAAAATGCTACCGACATATTTAATAGATATAGATGAATAAGTTAAGGGCCTGTACATAGAATAGATAAACCAATTTGGAAAAAAAGAATAAAGTAAGAGGAATCAGTCTACCAAATTTCAAGACTTATTATGTATCTGCTATAATCAAGAATGTATGGTATTGATGTAGAGATAGACAGTGAAACAGTGTAGAGAACTCAGAAATATACCCAAACAAATATACATAACAGAACATAACTTTGGCAAAGGAGCAAAAAGAATTCAATGGTGGAAACATTAACTTTTAAGCCAATATTGCTAGAGCAATTAGAAATCCATGGACAAAACAAAAACAAAAACAGAACTCTCACCTTAAATTCCATATTTATTCAAAATTTAACTCACAATAAATCATGAATTTAAGTATAAAATGTATAAAACTTGGAAAAAGCAAAAAATATAGAGGGGAAAATGTAGGGAAAAATCTTCTGGATCTAAGGCTAGGCAAAGACTTGACACCAAATCTATGATCTATAAAATGAAAAATTTACTAGTTCTGTTTCATAATTATAAAAAATTTACCTTTATACAACTCTATGAATATGCTAAAAGCTACTGATATGTATACTTTAAAATGGTGAGTTTTACAGTATATGAATTTAACTCAATAGAGTTATCAAAAAATTTTTACCTCTGTGTAAAACCTAATAAAGGAGTAAAAACACAGCTATAAATTGGGAGAAAATATTTGCTCATCATGTAAACCAGAAAGGATTAGTCTCTGTAATATATGAAGAACTCTCAAAACTCCACAATAAAAACAAAACAAAAACAATAACAATAATCTAAGTAAAAAATGCACAGAAAACCTAAAGAGATATATTACCAGTGAGGATATGTAGATGGTATTTAAACACATGAAAGAAATTGTCATTAGTCATTAAGGAAATGAAAATTAAAAGCATAATGATATATCACCTGAGAAAAAAGAAATAAACATAGCCACTTTTAAGTGGAGTCATTGCTTCTATTTCAAGAAAATACTTTGCATGTCTTGCTCCTTGAACCTTTGGAACATTTGAACTGGGTAAAATAACATTAGACAGGGCCATCATCACTGTCTTATAAACAACTGCTTGAAAAGCTAATGAAAAAAACAGACATCCTGAGTATAAAGACTAAAAATTAAAGACGTTCTTCAGAATTAGCACCACCACATATAGCTAAAGAATAGGCAGCTGATTAGCACTAATAGAAATTATTGCTTTTTGTTCATGTAACTTTCCTCTCCCTTTCTTATAAAACCTCTTGCCTTCATTTTGCATCAATGCTTACCAAATTGCTATATTTGAGATCTCAAATAAATGTGTGTTGCCTCTCACTTTGGCTTTTTATTTTAAGATTAATAAAACACACACTTATCAGAATGACTAAAATGAAAAACTGGATTGCTGATATACTGTTGGTGGTAAGGTAGAATGGTACACTTGCTCTGCAAAGCTGTTTGGCAGTTCTACTGCAAACTAAACATACTACTGCTCTACAACCCAGAATTGCGGTCCTGGGCATCTATCCCAAAGAAATGAAAACATGTTAACATAAAATCTGTTCACAAATGTTCATAGTATCTGTATTGGTAATAGCCCCCAAACTGGAAGAAAGCATAGATGTCTTTTAGCAGATGAATAGCTAAACAAACTGTGATAGGTTGAGATTTCCCAGGGGGAAAAAGAATAATCTATGAATCCAAGCATAATTTGGATAAATCTCTAAAGAATTATGCTGAGTAGAAAAAAATCCAAGTTCAGAAGTTTACCTACTGTGTCATTTTCTTTATACACTGTTCTTCAAATAACAACACTTTAGAAATGGAGAAGAGATCAGAAGGTTGCCAGAAACTGAGGACTGTGGAGTATAGGTGAGGTGAGTAGAATTATAAAAGGGCGCCCTGAGAAATTATTGTGATAATGGAACTGTTGTGTGTCTTGATGTTCTCTATGTCAAAATGTCCCTCCTGATATTGTATAATAGTTTTTTGAGATGCTTCCATTGGAAAAACTAGGTAAAAGTACATAGAACTTCTTTATTTACCTCTATATAGGTCTACAATTATTTCAAAGGAAAAATCTTGAAATAAATAAATCTATAAAACATATTTTCAAACCAACAATAAAATGAACTACGATTCCAAAATTAAGATTTCAAGATCATCTCTTAGTAACAAGCTTTAAGCTTTATCTATTGAACCTGAAAGAGCACTTGATGATCTGTTCATTAAGCTAATTTTATATTCAACACATAATTATTTAGTATTATTATTACATGCTAGGCACAGTTCTGTATTCTTGCAAAAGAAAATGCACAGGGCAGATAAAGTCAGTGATGCCAAGAAATTACACTTAAATTGGGAGGAGAGTTATAAAGAAGTGATCATATCTACAAGGAGATTTTAAATGATAATGAATACAAGAATTAAAAAAAGCAAAAATACGGAGATTGTGTCATAATAACCAGTAGGGACAATCAAGACAGGTGACTTTTAGGTGAGTCATCAGCTCAAGTTTCTCTGAAAACACAAAGGAGAGAGTGGAAGAGCTTTTCTAGGAAAGGAAAAATACAGCACAAAGAACTACATCAATAACTGTTTTTCTACATTTGAGGAATACAAAAATCACTGTGGTTAGAGAGGAGTGAATAAAGAAGAAATTGGCAGAAGACGAGATCTGAGAACTATGCCAGGGCTAAATCATGTGGCATTCTATTTTCAAGACTAAGAAATTTTAGCTTTATTACTAGTGATGATGAAAAGTTTTTGTTGGAGACAGGCTATGGTAGGAAATAATATAATTTGTTGTGAATATTGCAAAATGTACAATAGCTTATGTGTGGGCCGAAAGTGGGAAGTAGGAAGATCAGTTAAAATATATTGAAGAAGCTCAAGAAAGAGACAATGATTATTTGGGTTATGGTGGTAGAGATAGTGGAGATGAAAAGAAGTTGACTAAAGTCATGTTTTCTAGAATAAAAAGGACTTACAGATTTTGAGAGACAGGATGGACTGGGGAAGAAAGAGGAATAAAAGATAATTTCTTGTTTTTTTTTTAAGTTTAGACAACTGATAATCTAGTTATTTCTAAATAAACTAGAATTCAAAGATAAAATTAGTTTATACATTTACACAATAAACATTTATTATCAATTAGGCCCATATGACAAGTTTAACACAGCAATGGAATGGGGCAGATAGCAATGTACGACAGAAGTAAATACAACATATGTGTTGAGGATACAATTGTTTGTGCCTGGGAGATTAGGAATGACCACTAGATTTACTAGAAAAATGTTTTCATTGGTTACTTAGGATTCATAGAGGTGGCATTTTTGGAAGAGGAGCATACTTAGAAGTTTCTACAAACAGTAAGAAAACAAAAGGCCAAAGCAAAGGTTTGTGAAATAGCTAGCAACTGAGTCAAAATTAGAAATATCTTTTCAAACATACAGTCTTGAGATTTTTCAGCATAATTCTCTTTATAATTTCTTTTTTCTTCCCTGATTTTTCTCATTAAAAAATTATAATCATTTTATTGTTCTCTTTTTCTCAAGTCCTTAAAGTCAGAAACAGTCATTGTTCACAATTCTATATTTGGATTCATTTTTCTAAGTAATGTAGATTCAGTTAATTCTACACTTTTGTCGCTTCCTCTCCCACATGCATTTCAAATTCAATATGCCCAGGTTTTATTTCTTCCAGAAGAATGCGAACTGGGATTCATTAACAACAACATTTTCCTCATTCTAAGCTTGAATCATGAGAAAAGGCAAATGTGGTGAGCTTTTAAATTTAACTACACACATTCATTCTTTTTTTTCTGTCATGTATTTTTATTTTATCATTTTAAAGTTCCTTTTCAGTAGTTTTTAATACAGTAAGAGAAACAGAGGGAAAGAAGTGTGTGTGTTTGTGTGTGTGTCTGTGTTTTAATATCCTTTCCTGGCCAATTATGACATTTTCGCCTCTATGTTACTGAAATGACATAGAGGCAGGGAAACACTACTGGCAATGCAAACAGAATTGCAATCCAAGTAGCTCTCGCAGTGTTGCAAGGGAGAGACAGGACTGTGAAGGAGAGCTTTTCTGTTCATATTCATAGTGTGGTCCTGGAGTAGAAACGGCAAAAACACTGGTTCCTGTGGATCCTTTGAAAAGATGCTTCGACTCCCTGTTTAACAAATATTGGCATGACTAGGTTTCTCTAATTTAGTAGGGAGCAAAGATCAAATTAAAGAATTTAAAAATTGGGTAGATTACTACTGGAGAAAGGGACAGATATATCTCACTGAAGAAAATTAATAAGCCCGATTCTATCTTTAAAAGAAGATGCACAAAATGTGCTTGTTAATATGTTCTTGCAGTAGAAATTAAATGCAACTAATTATGAAAGAAAAATGGATTAGATGATGAAGAATATTGTTGCTCAATTTTAACATTTTAATGCAGAAGGAAAGATAGAAATTAAATCTCCACCTATTTATGGATGTATTGCTAATCACCAATTCTCTTTGAAAGGAGAATGAAGCTAGCTAGCTACCTTCACAAAATTGCAGCAGTGTGTGGGAGAACTTGTAATATAAACTAAACTCTACTTCCAAAGATGATACTGACACTTATAGATTATCTTCAATATGAACATAACTACAATAGGAACTAAAAATGCATTATATTTAATGGAAATATATCATAGCAAAATAATCTCTACTTAACAGATAATATATATTTGTAAGGTCATAATAACTTTATTTTTTAATTTAAAAAAAAAAACCTTAGGCAGCTCTAGCATTTTATTTCTTCTTATACCTATCACTTCTCAGCCTTTTGGTGAAGATCAAGTATTTTTGTTCTTAAACCTCAAAAATTTTAAATACAGTATGTTCAGAACTAAAATAATCAAATTCTATCAAACTTGTTACTTGTCCCAGTCTCTGAAAATGACCCCATTCCTGCACCAATTTGTCCAGGTGTGAAATTATGTAATGAACATTAATTTCCCCCTTTCTTCTAATCCCTTGACGTTGAAATGATCATATTTGTCAATTCTATGCTAAATTTAATTTGTTTCTGTCACCAAAACTATTCCCTGTTTTAACTTTTATCTTTCTTGACTTAGAATTTCATAATTTTCTCCTAATTAGTTTGTCTGTTGCTCACATTTTACACTGCATAACCTTTTTAAAAAAAAACACCTAATAGCATAATCCTTCAGAAAGACATCAGACATATTTTGAAGTTCAAACTTCTACTGTTGTATCCTTTATCCTCTGTGATCATCTTAATATTCCAACCACATGAAAGAATTTGCCACTCCCAGACATGCCATGCTCCTATGAGAGCTAGACATGTAATAACAGCTATGTCTCTGCACTTACCTTCACATTCGCAAAATGGTGATAAACGTGAGAGCTATGTCTTGGTTTATGGTGAGGATTAAGAGTTAATCCTTATCTAGCACTTGGGAATAAGCATGTCACATAATGAGTGCTCAACAAAGACCAGATGTAATGATGATGATGACTAACCACATGAAGAACACCATACTGTATTCACACTTCTGTAAAAGTCATACACATTTTACAATAATAGTTTTCGTTCCTAGCATAGTTCTCAACTTGGCCAATGCTGACTCGGTGTTTGTTTGACACAATCTAGAAAGCATGTTCTGGGCACACCCACAAGGATCAGAGCACAGATCACACTGCAACGTCAATGTCTACATCTCCACTAGTAAACAGAACATTCCCATATTCTTCTACATCTGTCTGCATTCATCTGTGTTTGGGGTGAAATAGAACTTACTTTGCTCTATTTCATGAAGAGTAAATGGTTTAGATATATTAACCTCCTTGAAGAGTGGACTATACAAGTGTTGGTTTTTGCTGTTATAGTTCCCCCATGATCTGTGAGTTCCATGAAAGTGAAGATTGACATTATTACATCACCAGGAGCTATAGCACAGCCTTGGTGCATAGTAAAGACTGGTAATTTTCGAACGAATGATCTAAGTATTATAATTTCACAAGATTTAGAAATGTAAGTAAAAACACATGCATTTTATTTCAAATAGCCAAAAATTGTGTCAATTAAGGGATTTGTAAAAATACAATCATCACATAACTCCAATGTATCCATATTAGAAAAACAGGCCATTATTTCTAAATCCCAATAATGTTATCAAAAGTTACTTTATTATGCTGTATTTTTAGCTACCCTAAAATATTTAATTGTGAAACTATGCATGTAGAAAAGAGGTTAGCACCTAACTGGAACCAACTCATAGAATATAATTAGTATCATTGGATTCTCTGGGAATTTATGGCCCTAAATATCTTTTTTGAGCCACCATAAACACATGTCTCCTTGCAGGGAAAGGAAGCCTGGATGGATAGATTCATTAGTTTACTCATTCACTCATCCACAAATGTTTACTTATTCACCAATGCTATCGAGTCAAAGTTTCCTCAGATATAACAAATTTTGACCAGGTAAAAAAGGAGATTTGAAATTTTCACTTTATTGTGGATTATCATCAAAGAGGTCATTTCTAAAAGTTGACATCCATAAATAGAAGAGATAAGAAATTACTTACCTATAATATACTGAATAATATGATGTTTTTGTAAGACACTTATACATGATAAATATACACAATTCTTTTCCACAGGAATTTTAACGATACTGAGAAAATGGATAAAAAGCAAACAATCACAATAAATACATGGTTACGAACTGTGGTACTGATATGAAAAAGTACAGAGTGAAATGAGAGAGTACAAAAGTATGGATGAATTTAGATTTCTGCCTTTGGAAAGGCTTCTCTGTGATCTTATGTTTGAATTAAGATCCCTGGGTCAAGTAGTAGCTAAATAATAAACTCTGGCCCAGAGACATGGGCGCAGAGTGAAGGAGAGTGCGGGGAGACTAAGGAAGATCCGCGTGGCTGGATCTGAGCGGATGCAGAGAAGGCGACAGGAGGTAAGGATCCAGAAAAAGTTAGTGACAAGTTCATGAAGGAAGTTAGAGGCCACAGTCAGGACTCTGCCACTTCTCTTAAGTGCTCGGGAAGTCCATGGGAAGACTAAATGGGGAAGTGATTTGTTTACAGGTCTCACTCTTTTACTCTGCAGTGAACCCTTCAGAGGAAGGGATGTGTGTTGTTCATTCAGTGGGTGTATATACCGTATTTTTCTAACTATATACCACACTTTCCCCCCCCCAGATTTGGGAGGAAAAGCGGGGGTGCATCTTATAGTCCGAATGTAGCTTACCTGACTCGCTGTGGGGGAGAGGGTAACAGACTGTTATTTATGTTATTAAGTATTTTGCCTCAAAATATTTCCATTTCCCTCTAAAACCTAGGTGTGTCTTACAGTCCAAAAAGTCTTGATAATTTTAATTTAAAGAAAAATTGCAGCCCGGCAGAATTGATCTCAAGCTCAGACACTATCATTTATGAGCTATGTGACTTTGAGAAACTTCATGGCGTTCTCATATGTAAAGTGGCAATATAAGCATGCTTACCTCACTTGTATGCACGGATCACACAAGACAATGTGATAAAGGTGCTCTTTAATTATTCATTATTACTGTCAATATTAAATCTACATCCCCTAGCACATTGACTAGCCCATGACTACTGTTCTGTGAATGGTTACGGAATTGGGCTGAATCCTATACATAGCAAACAGCAGCCACAGAATTTTTATGAACATGAGATATTTTACCCCAGAGTAGCTTTTATCTCCAACAAGCTTTTTAAAGATAGATACTGACAAAACAAGATTTTTTAAGCATAAATGAGAATGTGAGTACCTCATATGTACTCCTTCTCTAGCCCATAATTCCTTAAATACTTATATCTGTGTTTTATCATTGCATTTAGTTGCTCCTTGTTTTATAATTTATTCCAATTCTATTTATCATAGTTCGGAATCTTCACCAGAAAGCCATGCAGTCAGCATTCTAAGATGCCCTAAAGTTCCTGGAAATGGATCCGTTAAACACCTTATTGCTGCTGGTACAGCAAATTCTTCATGACTTCTCACTGGCCTTAGAGCAACAGACCAGGACTAAAAATGAATTTTTATCTCTCCAAGGACTAGAAGTCAAACAATACCTCTCTGGATAACATGTCACTTCATGCAGAGGCACAACATCAGCTAAAGTCACACTTTGCTGTCTTGTGGTGGCTCAACTTGAATTTCCCATGTCAGCTTCCCAGTAACAGATGGCAAATGCTGCAGAGTATTTTCCTGCATGGACTGATGGCCCATACGCAGTGAAACACCTCATCACTCAAACTGGCCAAGCTGAATTCTCAGTGCTCAAAAAGACTCTGTCCCTCTTCAGAATGCACACACAATGGTGGATAGGCAACACCCAGTTGTATCACCTTTAGTAATTCAGTGGTTCTGTCTATCTCCCATGTAGTACACAGACAACCTTATGGGTCCTGTCTGCACAGAAAGGAGGCAAGATTCACCTTAACACACACCTGGGTCTCACCAGAGATGCCCATTGCACAGAACCCAGCCATGCATGCAGAAAATCAAATGGATGCCACTCACCGGAGTCTGGAAGTCTCCCCACAATTCCGGTTCTCTAAATGAATTATTTCATCCTCATTGCACTATTAACATTTCCTCTTACTGGTATTTCTAGAAAGTAATTATTAAAGTACCATAACACAAGTTATCTATCAGATTTTGGGGAATGATTTCATTGAAGTTCTGAAATGGTACTATGGCTGACAAGTAATAAACAAAGCTTCCTATTTTTTATTATGTTGGGGTAAATTGCCTTTTATTGTTTGCTTTTACACTTGTTCCTAAATCCTTCATATTTTTAGTCTTTGATGTTCTCCACCACTTTTACCTTTTGTTCCTGTGTCCAGCCCTCACAATCTTTTTTTTATTTGAGAGTAGTGTTGATCACTGTGTAATTAACTACTAGAATATGAGTTGCATTTACTCTGGCTCACTTTAGGTAGTTTCCGTCAGACCCAGATTGAACGTCCTGTGCTCCGTGTTCTCATATAGGAAGGGGATGCAAAAATAGGATTACCTTTTGGAGGGCTGGCCCTTGTAGTACAGGTGCCCCCCACTTGGTGAGTGTTGTTCTAGGAATCCATCTGTATCAGTGTGCTAGCTGGTGTGGTTGTGAGAGGCTGTGTTCTGCTTGAGTGAATTTTTTAAAAGTTTTTTTATTGTTGTTCAAGCACAGTTGTCTTCATTTTCCCTCCACCACTCTCCTCCACCCCAGCCATCCCCATTTCCCACCCTTGATCCTACCCACCTTTGGTTTTGTCCATGTGTCTTTTATAGATGTTCCTTTCCCCTCCATTATCCCCTCCTCCCTCCCTTCTGTTACTGTCAGTTTGTTCTTAATTTCAATGTCTCTGGTTATATTTTGCTTGCTTGTTAGTTTTGTTGATTCTACCCTTTACCACTTCAGTGAATTTTTTTTTAACACTCTGTCAACACATTTGCTCATTCACGATGGGTGATCAGCGAGTGCACCTGCCTACACCATGCTGAGTGTTCAGCAGTTTTTGACCAAAAAATGGCCTGGCCTGCATGCCCCACCATTCTTATTCACAAGATCTTGTCCCCAGCAACATTTTTTTGTATCCCAGATGAAAAAAAAGTCCTCATAGGGAAACATTTTCCCAATGTGGAAGAAGTGAAACAAAAAAAGTTAGAAGCACTAAAAGTCATCAAAACTGATGAGTTCAAAAACTGTTTTGAGCTGTGGAAAAAAAACATCTCAATGGATGTATTGTATCAAATGGAAAGTTCTTTGAAGGTGACTAAAATTTAAACATTTGAGAACAAAGACACAATTTTTTATAAATAAATTCTGTTACGTTGGGGCTCCCCCACATATCTTTAGACTTGCCTCCAGGAGCAGGTGATGAACCATGGAAAGTGAAGGATGGGATGACAATTTGGCGGACATCCATTCATACCAGCCAGTGAATAAGAGCAGATTAGAAAGCCAAATCCTTTTGTTCAGAGCGTTGTCACATATACGTTTCCTTGGAATTCTACCAGCAATTCCAAGGTATTTGTATAAACTTATTTTACAGAGGAAAAGCATTAAAAGAGCTTAAATAATGACATGTTTTACACAAATAATAAATAGCTGAGATTATGTTGAAACTCTGGCTTTATTTTTTACATGGATGTTAATCTAGGTATTACTGAAGTACAGTGCAATGTAAATTAGTCTTCATCACAATAAATATATGCTTTCCCAGAATTCCAAAACACATCTTTCATAATTAAATGATTTAATTATCTTTATTACAATTTATATTCTTTCTATATATGTGTATATATGTATATATACATATACACACACAGAGAGACACACAGAATATGGTGATTATATATTTATCTTAAATTTGTGTCAGGTATTATAATGAAGAAGAGTCAGAACCAGAGCACTTCTTGAAGACTTAGTCCAATCTCTCTTTTTGTGGGAAGTAAATGAGTTTCAGAGCAGTGAGATAGTTTTCTAAGTTTATTCAACTACTTAAGGGTCAAAACTGTGACTTTAAGCTGGGAATCTTTAACTTAATTTCCCTTTCAAATACACAGAATACCATGACTTTATTTGATTTCAGGATAATCTTACAAATGGTTTCAGCACGGTAACAGCAACATTTTATGTGCAGGAAAATAGTCCAAGGATGGGAATGTATTTCCATCCTCGCCACTAACTATAGGATTGCATGGCTAAACAACACCAAGGAAAGGGCTGAGACCTCGATTTCCTGTCTCTGTATCCAGCATTTTACTCTCCTGTATCATACTTGCACATGGCACTGTCTTTATACTAAGAAGAAAACGATAGCTTTAAATTTTTAAAACAGAAAACAAAATTAGTTAAGAAGCAGAATGTTGTATCTTTTCAGTACCTGATTTAAAACAAACAAACAAACAAAAAGACCCAGTGGTATTGGGCAACCTAATTAAAAGAAAATATACTTTTATGACATTAAATTATTTCATTTTTTTAATTCAAACTCTTGTAAAGTATAAAAGTAAATTTTTTGACTCACCACATAACAGCCACTCTAATAAGAGAATTATGAGTCTATGCTCCTGTTATATATGATCTTCCAAACACTTGTTTATGCAATATATTTATGTTATATATCTCCAATGACATCTAAAGCAAGATGTCACCTAAAGAGAGTGGGATTGATCACGTATGACTGAGCTAGCAATCTCTCTAAAGCACAGTATTTACTCCCAAGGCTCTGACTGTATCAGTGAAGATAATTGCCAGATTGATGAGTCTTCACCGAGGTCATGGTACAGGTACTGTAACACTTAACATGGGAGGCGTGATTCCGACCTTGTAATTCAAAAACCCAAGGAGGGAATTTGCTTTGAACAGCAACAGTGTTTCATGCAAAGGGCAAATGTCATTTTACTGGGGCTCAATTTCAGGAATATATCAATGTGTGCATAAAATATGACTTTAATCAAGGGTATCAGGGGTGTCAAAAAGGAAGGAAAGGAGGATCAACAAAACACCTACTGGATTTCAGGCTTTCTGTTAGGCATCAAATGAATTATTTTATTCAACACTCATAATGATAGTGGGAGAAAAGTGCTGTTATTTACATTTTGTGGAAACAGTGAATAAAGGTTAAGTGAATTACCCAAGTACCTACAGCTGGTTCGAGATAGCGGTGGTATTTGAGCTCCACTGGATTTCATAATCCCATATATTACATTTTCTAAAAATCAATCTTATGGGCCCCTGAAACCTCTGAAAAGGTAAACTCAAGCCTACAAATACCACAGTCTTTTATTTTCTCTCCGATATAATCTTCAGTGCTTCCTTTTTTGCTTCTTGACTGGGTCAAAGATAGTACTTTGGAAAGAATGCCTCAGAGTAGGAAACACATCAGAGCCTTTTGTTCAATACAGAAGGCAAGTGGCAAACATACGCAAGGCACGTTCATAAGGCTGGTTAGATACAGGGGCAACAGGTGACATCAGGTCGACATTACCACTCCCAAACACACTCTCACCCCGGCACAGGGCAGACATCAAAAGCCATGTCTGAGTTTCTACGAAAACCTATACTTTCCTGTGGTCTTGGACATTACCAATTATTGTGCATCTACAGATAGTTCTCTAACTAACTAGTTTAATACTTGTTCAAATATTAGATTTTTTAGTTTTAATAGCTACCAATTTCCCTCAGTATCCCAAAAGGATCAATATCCAAGAGACCAAAAAACAGACTGCAGGAAACCAAAATGTATCAAGTGAAAGTTTTTTCTACCACCTCAGCATGTTATTTCATGAATTCAACCTATAGGAGATATATTTTAATAAAAATAGTTCATCTTCATTTCTTAAAAACATGTACAATGTCCATCTGTGTACTAAGATGTTACTATGTCATGTCAGTGAGTAAACAAATAATCCTTTAAGATCTTAGTCATTTGAACATTTATTGATAAATATGTTGCTGAACTCTTGCCCTTCCTTATATTCATCTAGAGGGTAAAGATGTTCTAATAAGCCAGAGAACAGATGAGAGAACTAAGAATTTTAGAATGAAAAAACAATGGCAAGGGGCCGACATCTTCTTATTCTTCTTTACTGGGTAAATGTGGGTGAAGGTTCATCAGCCACTTTTGAGCCTCTGTTCTTCTTTCTGTAAATTGGGAACATACCTCTTTCATCATCTCTTTTGTTAATCTCTCTGTTGCATTAGCTGCCTCAGTGGTTACACCCAGTTGTAAGCCTTGGCTAACTGCCAGATGGCGGCTCTATTGTTTTAATTACTTCCTGGGGCGTAAATTGCTCTCTCCGATTAAATGTGGACCCCTTTGGAAGGGCAATTCTCGATGTCAGTCTTAAAATTGTTGTGATCTCAGGAGGGATTTTTTTCCCTTGCTATTTCCCCAGTTTTCTTTGGCAAGTTGACGGTTTTGCTTGCTGCCCTCACGGCTCTGCCATCCTCCTCTTAGTTGTTAGAATCTGAATTGTTTTCCAGAGCATACTTAGCCTTGACTTTCTTCCCTACACTGTTCCAAATAAAAGCAGATTATCCGTGAAATGCTTTGGAGTTCTCTGTTCCACGAGTCTGCAAATTTGGCAAACTCTGCACCACTGTGACAGAACTAGGATCAGGGGACCACTTTTCTCACCGTGACACCCTCTTCACAAACAGGCCCTGGGCTGGGGCAGTCAGGGCAGTAGGTGTTTTTTAAGCTTGCTTCTTAACATGGAACTTTTGCCCGTCGAGGTAGGTGAGGCAAGGGTGATTGGTGCCTGCTCAGTTAAGCCTGCCACACCTAGTGTAAATCTTTGATCCTCCAAGTTGGGGTTGGGGAGAAGAGAGCCCTAGGGCCTCTCATAGCTCTGCTACCTGCCTTAGAGCCTCTGCAGTGTTGATCAAGCAGCCTTCAGCTCTGGAGTAGATGACAGCCCTTGACTGTGATCTGAGCAGGGAGAACAGTGTTCTCATCTGCAGCCACCCCAAGTGGTTCCTCTATCATACTGAGCTGGGAGCGGGTAAGACAAAACAGACTGTAGCTCAATTGTCATAAGCTTTCACTGTTCCCAATGAGATTTAGTAGATATTTCTAAATTAAGGGTTCTTTATTTTCTGTATGCTCTTAAAACAGGTTCCAGAAATTTGCAAACATTTTCATCATTTCCATCAGTTATGTTTGCTTAAATATTTAGTGGGTATCCAGGGCTTCTCACAGGACCATCCCAGATGCCATCTCTATCTTGTATTTCTAAAATATTCTACTCATTTTCCTATGAAAGTCTTCTCACTACAGCAGAAAATGCTACAATATGGCTTAAATTGAGGTGTTCAGTTGGAAAATGTAATTTAGAAAAATGTTTTACCACCTCCTTTAAAAAGCTTGTTATTCCTTACCTAATTACTTCTAAGATAACTATATCATACTGAAAGGCTTCTTTGTGTTAGGTCTATAGTTTTTATTACTTCTACTATTATATTTGTTGATTAAGTTTGACAAAAATATACTCATTGATGCTTCTCTCCCTCTCTTTCTCTTTCCCTTCCCCTCCCTCTAAAAATAAATAAATAAAATCTTTTAAAAAACTCTATAACATAAATTATAATAATATTAACGTCTTCATTTTACTCTTCTCATGTATTTCTGAATATATTCACAAAATTTTACTAAATGCAATGATATATTGTTTTTGTTGCTTTCATATTTTGCTAGGAAAAATAATACATTGAGCCCAAAATAGTTTGCTAAGTTATTTCTTTAAACATCACAGATGTCATAAGTTTATATAAAACCACTCAATTTCTACACTGCATAATTCTATAGAGCCTGGAGATATTCTGCTTTCATACAGTGAAACTACACTCCCATTATGCTAAATTGGCAATTAATACTGTGAATTCAGCAAGTGGGGGCAGAGGAGACAGAGTCTGTCCATCTTCTGACTTATTATTTTGTACCCTAAAAAGTTGATGACTCTAGCTAGACACTGAAATAGAGATGATAGATATAATAATTGATAGATGGATATATAGATATATCCTGAGGAATTGGACAAATATATGTTTATTAAAATATGAGAAAATATCCAATATCCTCTTGATATGATAATTATATCTATCCTACACTCTGATTCTTAAAAGATATTTCAAAATATAGGAGGATATCAATTTATAAATTCATTGATTTATACATACCAATGAAAAACATTTTTTAAAAGGTAAAACATTAATTTTGCTTTCAGGTTTAAGGCCTTACGATATACCGAACACTAAACCCACCAAAGTTTGCTCTACTAAAGTTAACATTTTCAGAAACAATTATGAATGTTTGTTTTTATTTACTCTGTAGAGATGAATTAGAAATTATAGAAGGGGTTTCTTGCTCGGAAATGGTGCAGATTAACATCTAAATCATAAACCTTTAAGAGCCACTACAGTCCTTTCATGTGGATGCCACTCTACACATAACAAATAATTTCAAAGTCTGTTGTCAGTCAGTGTTGTGAGAATTCCTGAGGGAAACAAGGCCTCATTTCTGCTTTGTATCAATGTTACCTTTTTAGGCTTGTCTCTGGGATGATAATAATATATTTTTCTAGCCCTCTTTTAGCCGATATCTTCACCTTAATCAGAATGCACTTTCAGTTAATGCCCTCAACAAAGATAAAGCCCAACAGATAACTTTGCATTTAAAAAACTCTTTAATAAAATAACCCTCTTAAATATTGAAGGTATCATCATCAAACCAGGGACTGCCTCCATTGAATCATAATGGGTAATTGGAGAAATATCTGAACTTTAGTGCACGATCTTCTTAAAGAAAAAAAAGTAAGTGAGCACATTCAAGACTGATAACCTGAGATTTATAAAAAGTTATCATTTGCCTACATTAATTTCATTACTTTAGGAAAACTAAATGACTGTGAGTTAAATATGTGCCCAAAACAGAAAGAAAATGGTAAATGTCTGAACTAAAATTAGACCCCAGTTGTCAGTTTCAAAGCAACTATACTGTCTCCTCGATATTAAAATCTATGCCACAGCTTTATTTCTAATTTCTGCATTTTCTTGGTAGAATATTATGTAATTCTGATTTCCATATTTCTGTAAGAGACAAAAATGTGTACTGGAAGAGAAAGCTAAGTAGAATTTAATATTATTTTTAGTTTATTTTTTGTTTATAGTTTGAAACTCTAAACTCAGGAGTAACAGGCACCACTTCTACATTGCTTTGTGTTATATTTTTAGCATATTATCACAACCTGGGTAACGTTCTTTATTAAAAAATTGTCCATTGACTGAATTAATTTATCTATCAGATAGTCATGTGAGAGCTATGTGCAAGAGATATATGCAATTTTCAATATAGGGTAATAAATGAATAAAATAAATTATGCCTTCAAGGACTTCATATTTTACTAGTAATAGCAAGGGCAATGCCATTAAGATTTGTTGAAAGAGTGTTAAGTGCCATGGGCTATATATAGCACGGTGGCAAAGGTCCGAAGGTAGAATGACACTCCTCACTTTATTTAACACTGAGCTGGAAGAAAGCTAAACATTTTTATTGCATTGTAATTTACACAGAAAGATCTCAAAATTCATCCCCACAATTAAACATGTTATAGATAACGTCCTTTAAATCTCACGTCACTAATGGTGAGACTCCGGCTTAGAGAGAGGTTACATAATATACTAATGCGCCTAATATCACAAACTTAAATGGTAAACACAGAACATGAAAACGGAGACTTTGACTGATTACGAACCCTATATTTCTGTATTTTTCTCTCCTTATCGTCTTCTGGGAAGATTTTATCGGAAATATAAAAATGAAACATAAGTTCATCACTTGGTTAATTGAGGCAATAAATATCCGTATCTGCTTATAAGAGAGTATTTTGTAAATCAGATTACATCTTCATTTATTAGAATAATGCAGGTACAGAAAGATATTCATATTTACATACAGGGTTATGTGCTTATAAATTTATGTATCTGTACATATATAGATATTTAAATCTTCCCTTTCTCTTACTACACATTTTTGAAAATATTCCTTTGGTGGAGCAGTATGGCTATGAGAAGAAGCACGTCCTATATTTCTAGACGCATACATTTTCTCTGAACTCAAAATGCTATAGCTTCTGTGACATATTTCTGGCTCTCACTTGGATGATACTCAAGTAGTCCAAAAGGACAATAACATCTGTAACATTGAGATAAAGATTCCTCTGAAACATAAATTAATGAACTAATTCTTCTCCTAGAAAATCATCTTCCCTTTTAAAAACGAGAGTTAAACTGAGACTTTTTGGGTCATTCAAAAATAACTGTGGGTCACACATTGTGGGTCTGGATGTAAAAGCAGGACAGGAAGTGCACACCTCCTGAAAGCTTGCCAGCCTCTCTACTCCGCGCTGGGATTGTATTTTGGGAAGCGCACATGCTTGCACTACCCTAAAGGAGCTTACTACTCACATCGCTGGAGCCAAATATACAGCCTGTTGTAGAATATTTGGAAGTGAATGTGCTGTAACCACATTGAAGAGGCACAAAATAGATAATAAGTAAAATGTACTTTAGAAATTTGGAAATCAGAGTAATCATTATGACACCTGGGTATGCTACTGGTGCTGTGAATTTTAAAACAAACACCTTTACATTTTTCTACCCTTGGGAGTTATTGTACCATAAAGTAGTGATCTCTATCCTATGTGAAATAATAATAAGAAATGTCTACCTTCCCTTAGTCTCCCTTTACTTCTTTTGGCAAGAAAGAAAAGTAATTCATCTGCCAGAGCAGTTTATCGTATCAGTGGGCAAGGCTGGCATTTGAGGAAACGCGAGAGAGCTCAGGTGTGGTTATACATCCAAAGCACTTTTCCAGTTCAACATTTTCACTACTAAAGGTGATATTTTCATGTGTGGCTTGTGTTTCTAAATTTATTTTAGGTTAGGGGGAACTTAAGGGTGATAAGTAATCGTGGCCCTCAAATTTCAAAGCAAAAAATCTGAAATGAAGCAAGGAAAGCAAAATCTCCTTTCTGAATTTAAATATGAATCTTCTAAGAAGAAAATGATCCCACATAGCATTTCAACATATTTGGATTTAGGTCTACTTTTTGTCATATAATTATTTTAATGTCCATAGTTTATAATAGAGAAGCCAGAGCTTTCTCCTAGATTGAAGTTTATGAATTCTCAGTTGGCTTGTGAGGTCAGTAGAGTTACTTCTTTTTGTTTAACTTGGTTTCTGGGAAGACTTCATTCAAATCCTCAAAGGTCGTCTCATCGCATGGAATTATATTCTTCCTCCTCTCCAGCTTTTTCTCATATTGCTTAATCCTGGCTTTTAAGAGAGAGAAAAACTCAGCACAACTTTTCATCTCTCTCTCTCTCTCATTAGCTATATATTGAATATATTATCAATAATGTGTGTATATATACATACACTATAAATATTATATATACTATGTACAATGCATATATAGTACATATAATCAATGTATACAATATATAGTGTATATGATAGTGTATATATCATATATACTATATCTTGTGTATATATACTGTATGTAGTATATATAAGATACATATGTATATGTACATGCACACATTATTGGCAACTGGGTTGAGGTCTACTTTTAATTTTATAAAAAATCCTATGTGTCAGTAGTGCCTGTATCTCCTTTTTCATATATATGTACACAGAGAGAGATAGTTATTTGTGTTCATGTGTGAATTTCTACATCTGAACAATCCTGTAATGCTCTCATGGTCAAGAACTGGCATATCTTGCTAAATCACAAGAATTTGCAAAGATTTCAAGTTGTCATGTCTTTATCACTGTAGTTGCCGTCAATGATGGAGGTCATTTAATTCTTGTTCATATTATGCTTTGATACATAAATTATCCTTTTTTATGTTGCCATGAAAAATTTTGGTTGGAGAAAATTGAAAACAATTTGAATTGACTACCTGATAAAGTAATATATGGCTTCTCATATTTGATTTTCTTAGAAATGTATTTGCTTAAATCAAAACAAAATTGATGTAATCTCTTAAGGAAGTTAGTAAAGAGAAACCAATGCAGGAGTTAACAAAACAAGGCCATTAGACTGATGTGATCCTAACACTGTGCAGGGCTATGTAAACAAACAGAAATCTAAGCCTGTTAAATCAAAACACCTAGAGTGGCCAATCACAAAGAGCCATCCAGGCTTTAACCTATAGTTAATCAAATAATTTCCTTTCTTTGCTTCCACACTTTCTTTATGTAAGTCTTTCCCCTGGCTCCTGCCTGTGGAGTGCTCCTAACCCACTCCTAGTTTGACATTGCCTGATTTGAAGCAATTTTTGTTCAAATGAAAATCTTAAAATTTTTAATATGCCTTAGTTTATCTTTTAACACATGGTGTCAACATTATTATCTTTATCCTAACTTGACATAGCTGTAGGCATTTGTTCCCTATTTCCACCTAGCAAATTACCACCAATTTAATGGCTTAAAATATCACTCACTTATTATCATAATTCCACTGATCACAAATTTAGTACCACATAGCTGGAATTTCTGGCCAGGGTCTCACAAGACATAAACAAAGGTATTAGCAGCATTTTGTTTTCTTCTGGAGTAGCTGGTGAAGACTGTTTCAAAGCTCATTCCAGTGGGCAGAATTTAATTTCTGGAGTATGTAGGACTCCGTGTCATTGATACATGCACCTCTCCATCTTCAAGTGTGCAATCTCTCCTATTTCAAATCACTCCAATTTCCCTTTCTGCATTCAGCTGGGGAGAAAGAGTTCCATTTTCAAAGGCTCATGTGATGACATTGGGCCCCACCAGATAATCCAGGATCATCTCCATATTTTTAAATCAACTGATTAATTAAGCTAATTACAATAGTGAAGTCCCTTTGGCCCTGTAAGACGATATAGGAGGCTGCTGGCCACCCTCGGTGCTTCTTGGCTTGCAGCTCTGTAACTCTAATCTTTGCTTGTGATGTCATATGACAATCTTCCTACTGTGTGTCTCACATGATGAACTCCCATCCACTGTGTATCTTTAAAGGTGTTTCTTATCCTCTTATGAAAATGCCAGTCATCTAATTAAGGTCCCACCCTACTTCAGTGTAACCTCGTCTTAACTCACATTAAGACCTTATTTTCAAATGAAGTCAAATTAACAATACAAAGGATTAGGACCTCAAGATATTTTGGAGGGAAGATACCATGCAGCTCTTGTCTTTATAACATGAATTTACTTAAAAAACAGGGAGAGCATTGAAAGTTGGATCCTGTCCAGCATGACAATGTATTTCATACTCAGGTGTGAACATGAGTGGCAAAGGATTTTGACTTATGGTACATTATAACTTTACACAAATAATGCAAAGAAAAAGAAGTCTTTGTTTCCTTGCATGCTTCTCGAATTTTGTATTGTCATCAAAATACTGAGAACATTATTAACAAATACCCCAGTATATCTCAGCTCTAATGATGCTAAGATGATTCACATTTTAAGAGGAACATAGAAAAGCTGTAGAATATAGTCACTGGGGGGTGGTAGAAAAGACAACAAACAAAAAGAAAACAGATTAGAATGAGGTAAAAATAATAACAGTTGTTTAGTTTGGACAGATGAAGGCTAATTGCTCATGCTTGCTCAGAACAATGAT
The DNA here is from genome assembly GCA_004027735.1 of Carollia perspicillata. Lineage (NCBI taxonomy): Eukaryota > Metazoa > Chordata > Mammalia > Chiroptera > Phyllostomidae > Carollia > Carollia perspicillata. The sequence continues at coordinate 22,548 of PVKM010009463.1, forward strand.
TAGACAGTGCATGGAACTGCAGAGGTTAGGTTCAAGAGATGACAATTAAATGCAGAGTAAGAAAGGGAACTCTGACAATAAAAATGGCCAGAGGTGAAGGATTCTACATAAGTTGGGAAGAAGCTATCAAGAGAGGTCAGATGACTTCTGGAAGCTGATGATGTAGTTGGGGTTCTCTCATAAACTTAGGGCTGGAGGGATGATGCACCCCCACACCTGAACATATATACTATAGCACAGTGGGTCATGTTCCTTGTTCTACTCTAGAATAGCCATTTTCCTTTGGAATCGATATGTTAGTATTATTCAAGTTTCTCAAGACCTAAGGGGTGACTATCCTTGTATGCTCTTTGCTTTGGTGATGGGGAAACATTTTCTAGCTAAAAGGAAAACTCGGGATTTGACACCTAATCACATGTGGATAATCCAATTAGTACCCCAGAGAAATTTAGCCATCTGTTATCTACCTAGATTACTGATTTACAAAAAGATTCCACACTGTACTGAATGGCTGGTAGAAAGAAAAACAACTATTTGGCCATTTCAACAGAACCAGAATTGCTACACCAAACCCTCATTTGCCCTGACTTTCTGGTGTCAGCAGGCTTACAGCACTGGCAAAAAGCCCACCTTTGAAATTGCTTCTCTGGATGCAAAGATGTCCCACTGTGCTATCAACAGCTGCAGATTCCGTGTACCAAAGGGTTTACTTTTGATAGACATAAAACCAGACTGATTTCTGCCTATTGCAAGGCTCTGTCTTTGAAAATGTCAGCATAATCTGCCTTGGAGACATATTTCTTTATAATATCCTTTTTCTCTGGAAATAATCAGCTTATTCTCAGGAACAATAAAAAATATATATTTTTTTATTGTCTCGGAACACAGTGAGATATCAATATTTGCATCTTAGTTTCTCCCCATCCTCACTTCCATCCAACCTGCCAATGTACTTACATTTTTCATTTTAAGCCAAAAATTGCTTAAAATTTTAAATCATAAAGCTATGAGAAGTCATCTATTATAATGTTCACCTTTTCCATCCCAGTTTTAGGAAACTCCTACATTAAGGCAGATAAAAGTTTTAAGCAAAATAAGGATCCAGGTTTCATTTATTTGCTTAGTGTGCAAAAACCTTGTATGAATTCTTCTTATGGCTTCTCTTTTCCTAATGACAGTTATTTGTTTACTTGTCTTCTATAAGACTACTTCTGGGAGGAAGAAACTTATCCCTTTTCTACAGTATCAGGGCCTGATCTAACAATTCTATATCTATATGGCACAAAATAGATGCTTATAAATGTCTGTTACCTGAATAAATATCTTTCCGTATAGTTTAAACTGATTTCTACTGTAATACTATATAAGATGGGGAGGGCAAAAAGTGACAGGAATTTAACTAAAAGGGAATTGCAAGAAAAGTGCAGTTTCATTGCTTTGTGTATTATTGAACTTCCAGCCATGGAAGGGCATTTCTAACACTTTAATGTAAAGTCTAGTGCTGTGCTAACTTTGTCACAAAATAACTAATTATCTTCCTTTGGAGGTTTATCATGTCCACTTTCCCTTTTAAACTGATTACATTTGCACACTTAAATCTACCTTAATTTAGAGATCTTTAAAACTATATAGTCCTCAATATACTATGGGAAGCACTGAACATATGGTCAGAAGTCTGACAATTCTAAGTACATAGACTATCTGATGAGTAAAAGGATTGGCATTAACAAAACTAAAGTATGTTTCCTCTCATACAAAGCTATTTTTAGGAAACTTTATTATAGCAAACATGGTTATTATTATGCGAGAGATTTTCTTATAGAATGAGTAACAATCCAAACATAATATGATGGTATTTATATGTATATATGAACGTATATATATAAAATTTAAAAAACATTCTGATAATTTAAAAATCAAATGATGGAAGTAGACATGCAAGTCCAGGAAGCTCAGAGAATCCCAAAGAAGTTAGACCCAGGGAGGAACACACCAAAGCACATCATAATTACATTACCCAAGATTAAAGATAAGGAGAGAATCTTAAAAGCAGAAAGAGAGAAGAAGACAGTTATCTACAAATGTGTTCCACAAGACTATCAGCTGATTTCTTATAGGCGAGCAAGGGCTGGAAAGAAGTATGCAAAGTCAAGAAAAACAAGGGCCTACATCCAAGATTACTCTACTCAGCATAGCAATCATTTAGAATAGGAGGACAGAAAAAGTGCTTCCCAGATAAGGTAAAGTAAAGAATTTCATCATCACCAAGCCCTTATTACATGAAATGTTAAAGGGATTTATCTAAGAAAAAGAGGAAGATCAAAACCATGAACAGTAAAATTACAGCAAATTCACAACTATCAACAACTGAACTTAAAACAAAAACAAACTAAACAATTAGAATAGGAATCGAATCACAGAAATGGAGATCACATGATGGGTTATCAGTGGGGAGCAGGAAGGAGAAGAAGGGGGAAAAAGGTATGGAGACTAAGAAGCATAATTGATAGGTACACAATAGACAGGGGGAGGTTAAGAGTAGTATAGGAAATAGAGAAACTGAAGAACTTGTACATATGACCCATGGACATGAACTAAGTTCTGGGAGATGGTGGGGGGAACGCTGAAGGGAGGGATGGTGCAAGGTGGAGGGAGATAAAGGGGAGAAAAAATGGGACAACTGTAATAACATAATCACTAAAATATACTTAAGAAAAGAAAGTAAATCTTAAAAGTTCTCATCACAAGGAAAAGATTGTCACTGTGAGGTGATGGATGTTAACTAATATTGTGGTGATAATTTTTCAGTATATACATATATCAAATCATTATGTTGTATATTTTATTCCTTTTTAAATTACAGTTGATGTACAATATTATATTAATTTTTGGTGTATTATGCTGTACACTTTAAATGTATGCAATGTTGTATCTCAATAAAACAAAAAAGTTGAAAAAATTTATATCTATATATACATCCACAAATATACAGTATGAATATGTAATATTTAAAATTCATTTTATGTCTGCATAATAACTCCTTGGAAATGCACTTTTATTATTTTTGACTGAACCCATTCCCTCTTTCTAATAGCATTTGCATTAGCAGTACTGTATTGCAATTGCCACTTCACCACTAAAACAGGATATAAACAGTTATCTTTTCTCCTCAGTCATAACACAGCACAATGACATAGACCAACTGTGGCTATATCCTCCTCACGTTTTGACATTTTAGATAAAATATAGAGATTAAAAATGGTTGGAGTTCTATTTTTTATCAGGGATATCTTATATGTTGTTCCCAGACTATAACAGTAGAAGACCATTCTTGATGTTATTGTTCCTGCAGTGTGAGTTTCTCATTTTAATCCTAGTTTTCAATGATTCCTGAGCTGAGGATTTTAGTGTTTGAGGAATAGAGATCATTTCAACACAATTCATTTTTGATCAACACAGACAGAGTTGGAGTCTTGCTAGCAGCCACTGCCTATGAGTTCCTGAGTAAATTTTTTGATGTTATTTTCATTGCTCTATAATAAGACATCAGGATATTTCGGCCAATACTCAGTTAATTTGTTAATAAACCATTTATTTCCCCTAATAAATATCATATCCTGTCATCACTAACTACAGTGCTACTGTTCCCTAACTTGGATATATCATCTGTAGATAAAATCCCTACCAATCTCTCCTAGGCCAGCTCAAAAACAACACTTTCCATGAATCTTATCTAATCTCCTGGGTGATTTAATCTCTTCCTCTCTTAAGATACCCACTAAATTTGAAAACCGACTTTAGAACTTATTCTGCCTTATATATGGTTATTTGTAGACACCCAGGAAATTGTTAAAGAAGTAATGTGTCGTTAGGTAGATACAGGAAAAGTAAAGTGCAGGATAGAAATGAGGTCATTGAATGGATGTCTCAAGAAATACAAAGCTTGGGATGATGCCTTGGGATTATATTTTTGTTGTTGTTGTTGAGGCATATGGAACCAAAATGGATAAAAATAAAGAAATTTCAGGTTTCTTGTAAGATTCTGCTGTCATAGTTCATGAATTCTCCAGAACAGAGATAAAACTAAGCTATGTTGGCACATAGAAGAGGTGGTGTAAGTAATACCTCAGCACACACATGGAGTTTCTTGTCTTAGGAAAACTGTGGTAAGTATTTTGTTCAACATTTCTCAAAGTTTTAATAATCAAAATTATTAAATTAACTCCCTGTCTGTGGAGCCCAGACTTTCCGGAACAGGGCACCGGCATGAGGGCTTGTCCTTTACTATGAGCTTCTTGAAAACAAATGTGATACATGTTAGCTCTTTTAGATTCCATCGCTAAACTCACTCGCCATCTCGTCATTAAAATAAAGTAATAATCTCTTTTGCAGCCTTGGATTCTCTCTGCAAGAGTCTCTGGAATGATTCCACACTGTCTAAAAAATAGCCACAGTCTTATCTTTTGTAACTGGCTTTTGTGAAGCATGGACTCATTTTGTGAAATGCAATATTTAAACATTGAAGTCATATATCTAAAAGATGGATAATCCCTAATACCAGCAAAGTTTACAGCTACACATTGGTTTTGAGGTACACACACCATCCAGCAGAAAGGGACAGCAGTCAGGGCTGATTTCCCCTAAAGTACTTGCCATTGAAGAGAATAAATTTGAGTTACTACTGACCTAAGCCTCGTGTAAATCAGTGACCTAGAAAAGCTTCATGTCCCAATACCAATTAGTTCTCACTGCCTGTGTTGCCTCGCTCTGGCTTGGAACAACTGACATTTTGATGCAATTAGAGGGCACCCAGATCTGAAATGCCCTCTGTGTGGGTATTCAACAGAGCTGAACTTCTATGCTTCAGCCCATGTAATAGAAGCCATCAGAGCAGCCCACAAACTGTGACTGCCCCTCTTTGGGGGATCTAATAGAATTGACCCTGTATATTGACAAAGATTGAACTGCCTCTTTGCTAGAATTTAAGAAGCACACCATTCTCCATTCCTGAAGCTAATCTTTTATGGATCTATAAGAGTATTCAAAACCTCTAGAGTAAGTGACAAATTTCTGTGTTAACTTATCAAGGCCAATGTATAGGTACAGATCCTTGACTAAGCCCAGACTGCACATGATATGATTGTAAATCATTGACAAGTATAATGTTATTTATAAAATTGGGCCTGGGATTTATCATATTCCATTTTGAAGGAAAAAATAAGATCTAATACAGGAGAAGTTATAGAAAGTAGGGCTATTTGTCTACAGAGATAACATGTCTTGCCAGGACACCAAAATTTAAGTTCTTGCTTAACTTGAGAGTATGTTTTTCCTCAGGGCACCTAACGTGAAAATGTAAATGCTAAAGTAGAAATGAGAAGGTTTTTTTGTGTTGTTTTGTTGTGTTTTGAGTTTAATTTCTTAAACTACTATCATTGTAGATGCACACAATAATGCATGAATTCCTCAACAGTGGTATTACTTACTGCCTTTGTAACACTACCTGTGGCTTTATTAAAACACTGCCCAAGGTTTGAAATCAGTAACCGACTCCTGACAGTGCTCAGCATTGATCTTGGCATAATAAGAAGCAGAAATTTTCTCTAGTACATTATTTTGCTCTTCTTATTGCTAATCCACATTTTCCACTTTTAAATACATAAATTAGGAAAAATCTAAACAATTAAATGTAATTTTAATTCAAGTAAGAATTAATAACAAATTTGGGTTAAAGATATTCCTCCATTATTTCTTTTTGAAGCATTTGTCAAGTGCTACCAACCTACCCTGAGGGAGCTACACAGAGGCAACATAAAAGTGAATTGAACGTTGCCTTCTGAAAGATAAGGGAACACATTGTTTGGCAGATTATTCACCCTCCGAAGATGGCAACAACGGCAACATTCACTCTCTCATTATGTCTCCTGCAATGTAACTTTGACACTCTTTCAAGGTGGGGTTTAATTTCTCATCTATTAAATTGGTGCTGGCCTTGGTGACTTGCTTGACTAAAAAAAATCAGCAGAAGTGATGATCTGTGATGTCTGAAGTTAGTTTTTACAATGCCTCGAGCTTCTGCAAAAATCTCTTGGAACACAGCACGTTAGATGTCGGCCCTAGGAACCCAGCTTTGAAGTTGTGAGAAGCCTTGGCTTAGAAGGTGACTAAACATCTCACTTTGTCCAACACTGTGGGGGTCCCAACATGTGGGACTTTCAGGGCAAATACGGAGAATGCCCTGGACAAACCAGGACAAGTTGGCCACCCTAAAAGAAAAGCCAGTGGCAGCTCTGAAGACAGAGGGCTCAGCTGAGTTCCCAGCCTACAGCTAGCATTAGCCAGCAGTGATGCCAACAAGTTATCCTGGACATTTTCAGTTGACGTGTGACTGCAACCTCGTGAGAGAATTCAAGGAAGAACTATTCAGCAGAACGGAATCAACACAAAAATCCTGAGAAGTAGTTATAAGTTATTTGGGGGGCAGTTTGTTGATTAAAGATAATAGAAATAATGGTACACAATGCCAGAAACCTGTGATTGTAAATTACATTTATAATGCAAGTCACTTACAATATAAGGTAAAGGTAAAATGCCATATGAAAGACTACAGTACCGTGTTATCTGAACAGAGAAATGTTGATGTTCACTGCAGGGGCAAAAGTGATCAGTCTAAGCATTTAGAGAGAAGTAGCATTCACGTAGACTTGAACATGCAGAAATGGAGATGGGACAATGAAAGTAAAGCATTGTAAGCATAGTTGGGATGGGAGGGTGCAGGGAAAAAAAAAAGAAAGAAAGTAAAGCATTGTAGATATGGTGCACAGTGAAAGAAGAAGGATAAAACTGAGAAAATACACAAGAACACAGAAAGAATAAGGGAATAGTCATAGACACAGAGAACAGACTATTGGTTGCCAGAGTGGAGGCTTTGGGGGCACTGAGTGAAAAGGGTGGAGGATTAAGTACTACAGATGAACAGTTACAGACTAGTCATGGAAATGTAAAATACAGCATAGGAAATTCAGTGAATAACATTGTAATAACTGTATAGGTTGCTGCGTGGGGCACTGGAAATGTCAGGGGATCACTTTGTAAAGTATACAGGTCATGGAACCACTCTGCTGTACACATAAAACTAACATGAAATAATATGAAATGTGACCGTAATTAAAAGATAAAATTTAAAACACTAACAACATAGTGAAAGGGAATAGTGCACATTAATGTGGGACTCATGGGTCAGAAGACTTTTATTGCACTTATTCAGAAAGCAATTGAATGGTAGGCGAGTTTTAAATAGATGAATCTAGCAGCGCTATCAGGATTGGATGGGATCCGAGGGAGAAGCTGAGAGTCCCACTGGGAGAGCATCGCCACCAGCACCCTGAGACTTAGTAATGGGAACTCTCGCTTAACAGTCAGAACAGGCCAAGCGTTCCAAATAGGAATTCCCATTTTTCCTGCCACCGCTTTCATTAAATTTTGAAACTAAGAAGAACGGCCTCTAAAGACAAAGTTCCATATGCAAAATTGTTCAAATCTTACAGGAAAAAAGTGAAAGTCCACTTGAAACAGCAGGAAACTAAAACATGAGTATTATTTGACTTGCATGCATCACTAATAGATACGGTGACAGATTCTATTGTTAAAGGTCTGAAGCATTCTATTGAAAGACTGGCCTCTTTTCTGTGTAATTTTTGTTCTCTTTGCCTTTTCTTCTTATTATATGGCTCTGGCTTTTCAAAGCCATATTTTACTACCTCTTGTCACACTAAGTAAAACCTTCACAGCCAGTATATTTAGAAGGTCATTTCTGTTATGCTGTCTTTCAATCCAGAGAGTGACACCCAGAAGAAGGTTTTCTGACAGCACATTCCCACAGCTTCAGTTGAATTCAGGCTGTGCTGCAAAGGTGTCCTGTCCAGGTTTAGCATTCAGAGGACCGTGTCTGCAGCACTCAGTAAGGCTGTGTAAGCCTTCCAGATATATATTAGGTCATTTATAAGGTTGACAACCATGTTGAGATGATGAGAACTGAGGAAAACATAAACCTAGAGAAATATCATAAAACACACAACTTCTCTTAATCAGCCTGTCATATGCTTTGGCTCATATCATTTGGGTTCTGTGTCTCAAATAAGCAATTGCATTTTAAAATAGTATAATGCTGACAGCACTCGTGCTAGAAGGTTGTTGAAAATCAAAATCTGGAATCAAATGTAAAATGTTCCTCAAATTCTAATTACCAAGATTCATGAAAACTGTTTATCTGATTGAATGGGACGCCAAGAGACATATGACATGTTGTAACTGGAATGAGTGTTATCAGGAAAACTAGAGGTGCCAGAACAAGATCCCACTTAAAAGTAGTTAAGGTTTGCTTAGGGTAAAACCAATACAGTTCAGAGTGAGGAGAGCTTACAGCTGGAATGCAACCACACACAGAGTACGCGCCCTGGTGGGTTTTCCATTTCCAGTCAGCACCGTCTCTGCGGTTTATTTTTCCCAGTGGCCCCTTGTTAATCTGCACAAGATGTAATACATATATTATGGAACAGTCACCACTGGCTGAAAAAGACTAATGAAAACTAGTAGGCATTTGTTTTTAATTAAAAGATAACACATCTTGGGCAACAATTAAGTATTTTTAGTGGATATCTTAGAAGTAAATATCTTTAGAAGTTATTTTTGCTTTTTATTTTATTAAAAGCCACAGTGGTTTTCCACAAAGTACAGCCTGATTTGAGAAGATGATTGCATTCAGCGTCACAGAATGGCGTTCAGGTGTTATCTACCATCATCACAATTTTTCAACTGGAGAAACAGAACTGCCGGTAAGTTATATAGCTTGTTCAAGGTCATGCAATTGATCTCAAGCTAAAGACATGCTACAGGTTTCCGAAATTCCACCTCTTATCCAGCTTCGTGGAGCAAATTCAAAGACAGAATCTGAACAAAGTTAACTCTGTTAAGTTCATTCTTACTTCAATTCCCCACTTTCCTAGTTTATTTGTATTTATCTGTCCAAAGGAATGCAGAAGAACAGCAATTGTGAGAAAGATATCTAGACTCCAGAAATTAATTATACTAGCTGATATCCAAAACAATTCGTATATAAAAACCAAAAAGGCCACTGTAGTCGATACGAAGAGTTGAGCTTTGTATTTGGGCCACCCTAGATCTGAAGCATGATTCTACCCTTCACTTGGTGTTTGGTCTTGGTCAAATGCATGTCTTTTCTCCATTTTGGTTTCCCCACATGAATATAGGGCAATAATACCTATTTTGAATAATTAAAGCTATGTAAATCTTTTTTCTAAGAGATATTATAAATGTTCAGAAACAGTGACTATTAATTTTTATATTTCAAATCTGTAGAGGAGCCAAAAAGAAATGTTACTGGAAATCTTTCTCTATATAACTCATGCTAAATAGGGCACAGTAACACCTAAGACATTCAAGGGGGAAAAGCATATATTTTAGAAAACATGGGAATGGTTAATGTATTTCTTATTCTGAAGTATCTATGTTTTTGATAATTCTAACTTAATGATATCTAATCTATGCTTATTAATTATGCCTTTCATAATTAATGATTTCAATAAAATACTATCACGTGATGAAGAAATATAGAAGTTTGTATGCGCGGTGGCTGTAGCAACATGTTAAGAGTGACAAGGCACAGATTGTACAGTGTCATATTCTGCTACAGCTGTACACTTTTATTGATTTTGAAGAGTGAGCAAGTAATGCCACTACAATAATATTCTACAAATCCATCTTATTTCTGCATGGAAAGTTGAATGCCAAGTACACATACCAGGAAGATAAGCTTTAATTTTTGTGAGTGAAAGAAGAAAATGAAACAATGTTTAATTTGTTTAATGCACATAAACCAAACTAAAATATTCCAAGTATTGAAGACCTAGCCAGAATATCAAACTTTAGGGAAAAAAAGTAATTCAACTTTGTTTTCCAAACCTCAGTCACTTCAGTTATGATATAGTTGATGTCATTTCATGCCTAAGGTATTTGAATTGAAAATGTTTAGTATGGGATCAGATGAGCTGAAAAGGCCCTTATTCAGCATTCAATTACAAGCCAGGATGAAAATAAATGAGGTAAAAGGTCAAGGTCAGACTGAGCAAGAATTTCGCCATCATGTATAATTTAAGCAGTGGTTTGACTTTTTAAATGCTAACTTGTAATAATGTACATGCTTCATATGATTTGAAGAAAACAGAAGACCTCTTTATGAAAAGTATATCTAAGCACCAGTTTGAGAATAAGATAATATAAAGAGTCTTTTGAATTCCTTTGAGTGTATTCAACTCCCCTTCAGTTTATGTGATGCCTGCTAGAGCCTGACTCAGCAATAAACTAAGATATTTGAAGTCTGATGTCAAAGTACCTTGCACTTAAATAGCAAGTTAATAAATCACAGATAATAGAATTACTAAGCCTTGAGAACTTCAGAGCGTATCTAAGTCCAATCCTTTGTGTTTTACTGAGAAGAAAATTAAGGTGTTAAGTGTTTAAAAGCACTTTTCGCATCTATCATCTGACTTATTCTCACAGTGACTTTGTGAAGTAGGGACAAAATAACTAGAGAAACAAAACTGAACATCTTTTACTGGGTCACTGGAGGCAGCAGAAGACCTGGGGGACACTGAGATTTGAAAGAGAGACAGAACACTCAGAAGTGCCCATAGGAGTGAGTGAAGTACAGATCCAGGAATACCTACAAATCTACAGAAGATTCCCAGAAGAAGACAATCAGGTGTCATGTCCAACAGCTATGACATTATGAGCTTTGGCATTTGTGGGGCAGAAGTTTATTTACATGAAGTGGAAGTGCAGAATGAGGTAGACTAGTGGCCAAATTAATAACCGAAGTCTGAGATGGTCCAGAAATATACCCCACCAGTTAAAAGAAAAAGCGGCAATGTTTGCCTTTCAACTGCAGCTGGGGTCCAAGGTAGCTAGGAAATACATTATAGGTATTTAGAGTTCAGTAAAACATGCATATGATGCCAGAATCCTTATTCTATTAGTTGATGACTTTGGAAAAATTAGTTATACTCTCTGGGCCTCTGCTTTTTGTTTATAATAATAGCTTCATTACAGAATTGTAAGAATAAAATGAGAAAAGTAATGTCAATTGTTCTGAATAAGGGCTTGGGAGTACATAAATGATCAGCACAAAGAAGCAATTATTAATATTAGTATCTTTATTTTACAATATAATCTTTTCTTGGAAAAAAGGAATCATTTATTTGTTTGTTTTCAAGTGGGCCCAAACCTGAGATATGGAGATGGGTAATAGGCTGGGGATTTTTCTGGTGACTTAAGTGTCTTTACCTGAGGTCATTAGAGATAAACTAGAAAGCCAGGTTCTTTCCTCCAAAGCTAAATATACTTAATATATATTATATAATCTAATATTATATGTTATGTATTATATGTATAATATATGCAATTTCCTTTTGCTATCTACATTTCCTTCAACCATTTTTTTAAATTTAAGTAAAATCCAATTGTCTTGATATCCTCAAATGATCGGTTAAATGAAGTCACAAGTTACCACTCAGATACACTACTGTCAATCTCAGTTTCAGGGAACTGTCATTGTTTGTGCTAAAATTTCTTATTCACTGACAAAAGGAGGCTCTGTCTGGCATTTACTCTCTTAATGTCTCACCTTCTGGTGGCTATGCAAATTAAGGGTAAATGCTGAGTCACCTTGGACTCATCGTTCTGGACATCCTCCCCCTTCCTAAAAAGGATATTTAGGTGAACATATAATGTTCAGAATCCGTGGGACTCTTGGAGAACCTCCTCTGATACTTCTATATGATGCGTGCTGTTTACTCCCCTCTGCTCCCTTAGAGTTTTTTGTATCAGTCATACATATTCATTTATTTAACAACAACAACAAAGCTGACTAGACTGAAAATTCCTTGAAGGCAGAGACTGTCTCATTTATGTCTATGCCTTCAGTGTTATGAGGAGCGATAGGTACCTACTAGTTACTCAAGAAGTAGAAGTAGTTATTGTATGTTCAGTTACTATACGATGCTTTTTGTTTCCAAAGTGTTCTAAATATTTTTACATAACCTTCACACTACTGTATTCCACAACTGGTTTTATGAAATGTAGAGGGAGTATCACATGCAGTGCCAGATATTGTAGATAGGAAAACAGGAAGAACCTGCAACCTTAGTGTTTGGGACAAAGCTTTAACCAACTGAGCTACCATGTTAGGGCCACAAGGAAAGAATTTTATGTACACTATTAAAGATAGGCATGGGAAGAAATACATTTAAACCTGAGCAGAAAATCTAAATAGCCCCACATTTACACTAATTGGATTATAAGATAAAAATGAAGGAACAATAACATATATTTGTGCTCATTTATCTAATCCTCTGCAAGGAAAAGTCATAAAACATTTTTTTAGACAAATGACATAGGAAAATTCCCCTGACTAATTTTTTAAAGGATTATTTGGGATAGTCAATAAAACTATGGTTATTTCTAATGTTTACTACCTATCTAAGAGTAGAAGCTCTTGATAGCTCAAATAAAAAGTTGGCTATAAATCAATACAATGAATTAAAACTAGTTAAAAGGAATCTGCTATGTATTAATAGCATTCTAGAAAAGAAATACAAAAATCGTAAGTCCTAAAGAATATTTGCATTTGGATCTTCCTATGTAAGTAATACAGGATTATATTTCCTAGTAAGGATTAATGAATTATCCTCTGTAAATTTCAGACATTGGAATTTTAACACTAATAGCATTCATGCTTGGTCCATTCATAGTTTTCTAATTTAAAATATAAAACTGAATCATAATAGTCACCCAAGGTCACTTATTTTTTATTAAGAATGAAAAGGGCACTCATAGATAGCAGGCCGACAGCCCTGTGGAGGTTGGAGGGTAGAGGATGGAGGGACCCAGTGAGATAGGAATAGAACTCAGGGGCCTGGACAGTGGTGGGGTGATGGTTGCTGGGGTTTGGCAGGGAGGAAGGTGGGAGAGTATAATGGGGATACGCAGTCATGAAATGAAAAAACTACAGTAAAAAAACCTTGACTCCTCTCTGATATTAATTACATGGGTATTGTTCACCCCTTTGCACCTCCACAAAAGTTATCTGAAAAAAAAATAAAGGGATGATAACAGCTAACTTTGTTGAGCACAGTGAAAAGATGTGTAAAAGGAAGTTTAGAATGAATATTAAAGGGCATAAGTCAATAACAACAATGTATTTTAAAGTTTCCTGTGGTTCATTTCCCACTAAGCATGGATAATTATAAATTGGCTCACTTTTTTTAATGAATCATCTAATGTTCAGGGTTAGGAAGAGTATTGTGAAATCATATTACAGTGAGTCAGTCTCTTGTGAGACTATAGCAAAACATTGAACAAAATACATTTGTCTGAGAGCATCTTTTATTAAAGACTCCAATTTCACTTAGTCCCTTCAACTGTTTCACTCAGCCACCTACTCCCCACCCCACCGACAGCTGCCAGTCTGCTCTCCATCTCTGAGCCCGTTTCTGTTTCCTTTGTTGGTTTCTTCGATCCATTAGATTCCACATGTGAACTCATATGTTTTTTTTCCTCTGCCCGGCTTAATTCACTTAGAATAATACCCTGTAAGTATAATTGTGATATCACATTGAGTAAGATATCCTTCTTTCTTATGGCTGAATACAGACAACAGCCTAGTGATTACCAGAGGGAAAGGGGAGTGGGGGATGGAGAGGAGGGTGGAGGGGGCATAAATGGTAACAGAAGGAAACTAGACTTTAAGTGGTGAGCACACACTGCAATATACAGAAGATGTATCACAGACTTGTACACTTGAAATCTATGTAACTTCATTAACCAATGTCACCCCGACAAAATCAATAGAAATGTACATAAAAGAAAGCCCAGGTCAGTCACATTTATAACTTTGTTTTCCCCTCACTTGTATGTCACTGCTGTGTTCAATAGCCTAAAACGGATTCCCAGGGACTCCTAGATAATACTATTTTCAGCAGAGTCCAGGGAACAAAAGAACAGAAGTATTTGAATATTCTCAGTTTAAAAAAGAGAAGAGTATATACCACTTACTTGAAAGGATTATACTAAAATAGCTTATGAAGTACACAGATAAGAGTAAACAAGATGAAAAGGCTACGCTGGAAAAATCCTTTCTATTGGTTTCAGCAATGCAGT
>PVKM010009464.1:0-36809 GCA_004027735.1 Carollia perspicillata
AACGTGTCAGAAGTGGTTTGCGAAGTTTCGTGCTGGAGACTTCTTGCTGGATGATGCTCCACGGTCAGGTAGACCAGTTGAACTTGATAGTGTGAAATCTGAGACATTGATTAAGAACAATCAAGGTTATACCATTTGAGAGATAGCTGACATATTCAAAATATCCAAATCAATGAAGTTATTGGCAAAAATGAAAAATGTGTCTTTCATTTTACAGAAAAAAACTAAACATACTTTCTGGCCAACCAAATAGAATAAGATGTAGAACTGGTTTTCCCAATCTCATGAAAGTTAGCATGGTTTCAGAACTATCCCCTAGAACATTCCTCTAACTCCTGAAAACCAATCCCGGAATCAAGTTAAAAAGCTAAAAGGAAATGTACTTGTACCACAGAAGCCCAACAGACTAGTCCTTGCTGCATTGCTCTTCACAGACTGTTATCAGAGTTTGCTACAAGAAACAGAATTTTGAAATCCATTTCTGCGTGGCTCTGCAATGAGATCCCAGGGCAGGTGGAGCCGAGGCCCAGGTATCTCGATACACCAAGTTACATAGCACGCTGCCAGCAAGCTTGTCCCTTGCTCCTCTTGGTCCAAAGGAGCCTCACAGGAATAGATTTGAAGCACAGTCACAGTGAGGTTCAGTCTCACACAGATATTATGGAATGGACTGAGGCAGGAGCTAGAGAAAATAGAACTCCTGTGAGAATGGCTCTCAGTGAGGAAGAAGTCAGACATGATAAGGCAGGTGATGGCTGGGGCTTTTTGAAGTGTTGGGAGCACCAATAAAATTGAAAAAGCTGTATCACTAGGAGCCTGGCTACACTCCAGTGGGATCACCATCTCCCTGAAAAAAAAAAAAAAAAAAAGAAGCCATGCAACAGGAAAGTACTGACCAAGATGAAAAGAAAGACAACAATGTTACTCTAATGGGAAAAGATCCCCCAGAGAACACTTTGGATCCAAGGGCAGGTCAGCACTGCCATGTGGACAGAGAGCCTGCAGAGCGCAGCAGGAGGTGGCCAATCCTGGCATCTCTAAGGTAGTGGGTAGATGGAGAGCAGACAGCAGAGCAGTGGGAAACAACAACAGTCACTATGAGCAGTGGGTATGAGCCAGTATGAACAGCACAGAATTATAGGTCAGATCGCGCATAAAGATGCAAGAAGAAGGATGGACGAAGATCCAGCCAGGTGACATAATAACAAACCCTTAAAGGGTCCTGAGCTGGAATCCAAAATGGAGAGGCCTAGTATCCAGTTACACTTCATTTATAAAATAACAGCTACTGAGGCAACTGCTCATTTCACCATTTGGCATCCATATATAATATGGATGCCAAATATATAATATATTCTATATATATATATAGAATATATATATTCTATATAATATTGTGTGACAGAGACCTTTCAAAATTTAGTGCCAAGAAAATAAAACACGTCAACACATCATAATACCACCTATAAGACTGTAAGACTAAGAGAACCATCACATTTCCCTTTTTGACTTGGCTTCCAGGAAGCCCATAGCTCAATTTTACATTAAAACATCAAAATAATCCTAATATCCTTTGGATTGGCATATCTCTACATCTCTTTCAAATTCATGATTTCTTTTTATAATGTGATTATACCACATTTGTTCCAAGTGTCTTTTTTTGTTGTAAGAGCTGGCATATAAGAAATAAATATGGTACTTTTTAAAAAATATATTTTATTTATTTATTTTTATAAAAGGGAAGTGGGGAGAAAGAGAGGGGAAAAGAAGGAGAAAGAGAGGGAGACAAATATCAATGTGTGGTTGCTTTTCACATGCCCCCTACTGGGGACCTGACCTGCAACCCAACCATGTGTCCTGATGGGGAATCAAACTGGCGACCCTTTGGTTCACAGGCTGTTGCTACATTCACTGAGCCACACCAGCCAGGACAATATTCTTATTGCATAGTAATTATGGTGGTGTAAATTCCATCAACATATGATCACCCTTGTGGAAAGGAACAAGTAGAGATTCTCAATTCAGTCCTCTCATTTACCCTCCTATGAGACTGTTAAAAGGATTAGATGCTGCTATAAAAAGACTTTGGAGTCTTCCAGCCAAGATGGAGGCATAGGAAGACAGACATATTGTGACTCCTTGCACAACCAAAAGAAGGACAACAACAATTGAAAAACAAAAAACAACCAGAACTGACAGAAAATTGAACTGTATGGAAGTCCGACAACCAAGGAGTTAAAAAGAAACATTCATCTAGACCAGTAGGAGGGGTGGAGAGGGGCAGCCGGGGCAGAGAGTGTTTGCAGCAAAGCGGTGGCTGGCAGGCTGAGCGAGGCGGTGGATTGTGGAACAGAGCATGGTGCACAAGGCAGCTGGTGGACAGGGTGGTCCCACATTTGCACACAGATAAACATGGCAAAACTGGGGAGAAGGATGGACCACACAACCTAGCATCCCAGCACAGGGAAATAAAGCCTCAAACCACTGATTGAAAATAGCTGTGGGGGTTGAGGAGCCGGGAGAAACTCCCAGCCTCACAGGAGAGTTCGTTGGAGAGATCCACAGGGTCCTAGAATGTATACAAGTCAACCCACACAGGAATCAGCACCAGAAGGGCCCAGTTTCCTTGCAGGAAGCAGGGGAAGTGACTGAAATGTGGCAGAGAGAGGAGCAAGCACAATTGTTCCCTCTGGGACCCCTTCCCCACATACAGTGTCACAACACAGTGACATGGATTGCCCCGTCCTGGTGAACACCTAAGGCTCTGCTCCTCACTACGTAACAGGTGCGTCAAGACAAAGAAAAAAAATGGCCCAACTGAAAGAATAGATCAAAGCTCCAGAAAAAATACAACTAAGTGACAAAGAGATAGCCAACCTATCAGATGCACAGTTCAAAACACTGGTAATCAGGATGCTCACAGAATTGGCTGCATTTGGTCACAAATTATATGAAAAAAATGAAGGCTATGCTAAGTGAAATAAGGAAAAATGTACACAGAATCAATAGTGATGGGAAGGAAACTGGGACTCAAATCAACAGTGTGGACCAGAAGAAAGAAAGAAACATTCAACCAGAAAAGAATGAAGAAATAAGAATTCAAAAAAAAATGAGGAGAGGCTTAGGAACCTCCAGGATACCTTTAAACATTCCAACATCTGAATCATAGGGGTGCCAGAAGAGGAAGAGCAACACATGCAAAAGTTATTTGAACAAATAATGACGGAGAACTTCCCCAATCTGGCAAAGGAAATAGACTTTCAGGAAGTCCAGGAAGCTCAGAGAGTCCCAAAGAAGGTGGACCCAAGGAGGAACACACCAAGGCATATCATAATTACATTAGCCAAGATAAAAAGGAAGGAGAGAATCCTAAAAGCAGCAAGACAAAAGGAGTTATCTACAAATGAGTGCCCTTAAGACTGCCAGCTGATTTCTCAAAAGAGACCTTACAGGCAAGAAGGGGCTGGAAAGAAGTATTCCAAGTCATGAAAGACAAAGACCTACATCCAAAATTGCTCTATCCAGCAAAGCTTTCATTTAGAATGGAAGGGCAGATAAAGTGCTTCTCAGATAACGTCAAGTTCAAGGGGTTCATCATCACCAAGCCCTTATTATATGAAATGTTAAAGGGATTTATCTAAGAAAAAGAAGATAACAAATATGAACAGTAAAATGACAGTAAACTCACAATTATTAACAACCACATCTAAAACAAAAACAAACTAAGCAAACAACTAGAACAGGAACAGAACTACAGAAATGGAGATCACATGGAGAGTCACAAAGGAGCAATAGAGAGGGGAAAAAGGTACAGAGAATACATAGCATAGATGGTAGGTAGAAAATAGACAGGGGGATGGTAAGAATAGTATGGGAAATGTAGAAGCCGAAGAACTTATAGGTATTACCCATGGACATGAACTAAAGGGGGAAATGTAGGTGGGAGGCAGTGTGCAGGATAGAGGGAAGTGAAGGGGGAAAAAACGGGACAGCTGTAACAGCATAATCAATAAAATATACTTTTTAAAAAAGGCTTTGTAACTTTAAAACACTACCCAAATGTTTTATGTTGCTTTCACGTGAGACACATTGGGAACATTTCTCCTATTCCAAGTCACCTCTTTTATGTTCCTGCCACAGTAGTTAACATTGCCACAGCATTCAGAGCTCTGTCAAAACTCTGCAAGCTGATGTTAAAAAATTCAAATATCTTCTGAGAAAGTGTCATTATAAAATGTAATCAGACCCTAACACCTTAGCATAAAAATCACATAGTGTTTAATTGTGCAAACATGTAGCGACTGAGAGAATGAGACCCAGGACAAGTTTTGGGGGGGCAAGGAAGGCAGAGCATGGCACTCCGAGCTGCCCAGGACCAAAGACCCCTCTGGGACCATCAGTAGGCAGCTTACAGGGAGTTTGTGCCTGGCAGGAAGAAAGAGATGGAAGGAGGGAATAAGGTACAGAAAGGGCTCATTGACTCATCCACCTGCACGCACGTGTCCATGGCTGGTCCTGCCTATGGGGTGGGATGCCTTGGAGGAGACAGAAATTGGAATCAGGAAGACCAATTAGGCTGTTCCGGCAGTCAAGTTGAGATGAACTGATTGTCTAAGTGAGGCCTCTCCCATAATTACAGCCTGTGAGACAAATCTGCATCCTCGAACACACCTCAGCGAAAGCTGAGGGTAGTGCTGGGCAACAAGAGCAGCTGGAGTGAAAGCAGCCCTGGGCGGCTCGGAGAAAAGACTGTCATCAGCTACACAGGGCCCAGGAGGCGCCCACGTCCAAAAATGCCTTTAGTGCTGGAGGCTGGGTGTGCGGTGGAAAGAATACCTCTGCTCAGAGCAGTGATTTTCAGCTGGTGTGCCGAGGCAAGGAATTTTTCCAACATGCAATACCTGACTATTTAATCAGGGGCACTGGCCTCTTTGCCCTTAGATTGTCAATTTTTTTTTTTAAATGACAACAGCCAGCACAATAATAGCCATCTGGTATGAAGGAATCAAAATTACACCTATTTTTTTGTCAGATCGGCAATAAATATGTTTTTTTCATGTGCCACGGAATTTTAGTAATTATTTTAAATGTGCCATGAGATGAAATGGTTGAAAATTGCTGACATACAGGGAAAAGCAGAAACAGAGGCACTCTGGTTGATTCCATGATGAAAGCAGATTGCAGCAAGGCTGAAGAATAAGTGACGGGATAAAAACAATGAGTAAACACAGGAACACAGCTTCCACGTTGCTTCCAAAGGTGCCCGCCTCTGTGGGTGTCTCCTGCTGCCTGCTAAGACCTCAGAACAGCTGGCCAGAGCCACATGCAGGAGAGACGGCTCTCATCCCTACTGAGAGCTTATCCACGGGCTCCGACATCCAGGGTTTCTTAAGGAACACAGGCTGGTATGTCAAAGGCCCCAGAGGAATGTTCCTTTGATAGTATCTCCACACAACAGCCAGAAGGCTATTTTTAAATGTGGACTGGAGATCTCATCCTGTGTCCCCATTCCCCGCCTGACCCTCAAAAACTCTAGCTTCTTTCCTTTAAAATGGCCCACAGGCTTCTCCAGTTCTGGCCCTTCTCCAGGCCCTCTCTGAACCACACCTACTCATAGAGCCCTGGCTTACACTGGCTGCCCCAGGCTGTTTCTGGGGCCTTGGTTCCAACCACCCTCCTGAAGACAGCAAATTCCCCACCCAGTATCTTCCCCACTGCAGGAGCATCAAAAATAATTTTTCCTACCTTTCTAAGTTCCTTTGGCTGAGTTAATAATGGCTGAGTGAATAATCAAGTTCACATAAGAGATTAACAGGAGAAAATGTCCAAGTTTATTATATATGTACATGTGGGGGTTCCATAAGTATATGAGACCCAAGAGAACAGATATGCTTCTATGGGCCGGTTAAGGTTTATCTGCCATCTTAATAAGCTAAGGAGAAGTGGGGATTGTGGTTTGGGGCTTCAATGGGCAGGAAGGTAACTCCCATAAAGATGGAAAAGCAAATGTTTGATTTTTTTAAAAAAAGTATGCTGGGCCATCTTTAACAAGGGGACACAGAGAGGACTTTCAACAAATGGGCCACATTAGACCCTCCCTAGCTGTTACCCTCCTGTTCTTTTAAACTAGAATTGTCTATGATGACAGTGCCCTTCCTGGAGCAGCTCCTCTATCTGATTTATTAGGAAGCTAGGAGGGAGGGCAAAGAATTTCTGGAGTCTTTTGTGTCTTGAAAATAACCAACTTAAAATAATCAATATCCCAAAAGGTTTATTTTGTAGTGTCAAACTCTGCTCACCTACACCATTCTGTCTGGAAATTTTCAAATCATGCCTCTGATTTAAGTTGAAAGTTTAGCTTCTCAAGCACCTCCTTTGACCCCGGAGTATAACAGGCCCCCTGTTACATGGGCCCTGTGCACCTTACAGTTCTCATGCACAGTACTCAGCACAGTCACAATGAAAAAGTACCCAGGTAATTTTCTATTTCTATCAGCTTCCTCACTAGACTACACATTCCATGAGAAGAGGTCCAGGCGTGTCTTATCTGTTATGTGCTCAGGGCCTAGCAGAGTCCTGTGCCTGACTCAGGTGCCCAATACATACAGGGTGGGACCAAAGGAGGCTCACAGTTGTGAGGATGCAAAACACAGAGCGTATCCTTGCATTATTATTTATTAATCATTGTATTATTTTCCACACGGACAACTATAAACCTATTTTTGCCCTACCTTGTATGTTAAATGAAAAGAGTAAGGAAAGCCAAGCCGAGAATCTCCTCCTAGTCAAGACAATGTATGGCAACAGTGAGGTTGGAGAGGGAGACACGGGATGACTGGGTCATTGTCAGGGTCCTCACCCCGAACCTTCAAGTTCCAGCTCATGTGGTGGGAAGTCTACTCTGAGATCTTCAGGAAGAGGTAGACATGTTGTCCTGTGTATTTTCACAGAATCCCATTCATGCCACTGTCCAACCTTAGCACAGTGCTGTTATGATTAACTTCCTTGTCTGTTTGTCCTAATTCCCTGGAAGCTAACTTCTGGCTGCTCTTGTTTTGTGTTCTCAAAGCACAGCCCAGAGCCAGGTATGCAATATACATTCAATGAATACGTTCTAAATGGTTGTATAAATGATTAGTAGGACATATTTCACTGATGGAAATGAGGAAATCTGACTGCTGTAGTCAAGGATCTAGGATGAAGGGAGAAAAATGAGAATCATCTGATGAACTTGGGCTTACTACTTTTGTGACTCCAGAAAAACCATGCAAATAGATGTAATCTTACACCTGTTCCAATGATGTCTCAGTGATGAATCCTGGGCAAAATGTCCTCGAGAGTTGCCCTCATTTCTGTGCCATTTTGTCTGGCATGGAAAGATTGGATCTTCCTAAGACACATGGACAATGCTTGCTGGCCAGAAATTAGCATCACACAGAGTAGGTTAAAAATGATAAATTTACTCCTACCTGTTTCAGTACCACATCATGAATCACCCTTCCTCAAGCTTCCCTCTCTTAATTTTGATCTTCACATGTTACACTTGTAACATGCAAAGATGTGATCTGGTTTTCTTTCCTCAATCAGCGAGATCAATCAGCTTTCCAAATAAACAGGCCTGCATTCTTAACCGTAGCCACATCATGGACATTAGAAGAACCAGAGAGAAGGATGTGGCTGCTGGTTCAACACAAACATATCACTATCACAAGAACAACAGTGAATATGTCACCTGGCTCACACTGGTAACTGATTATCATTGAGATTTATCAAAGTTCTAGAGATAATAACTCAAGGCCCCCACATAAATATATCAGCATTCAAATTAAGGAAACCGTTACTTCCAATTTTTGGCTAGTTATAGGCTTATTGTGACAGCTTCTCTGTATTCTAAGTAAAGATGACCTCACAATAGCTACTGAGGGACTAGTGATGCAAAACAGGCAAACTTGTGTTATAAGATATTAATAGGGAAACACTTCAGTCTCACATAGGCTAATTGTGCAATTGTGACAGAGCTTATCACCTTGTAGATCCTTTAAAATTTTCCCTTAAACTTTTCATGTTTATTGCAACCTGTTTTTGAATTTTTACTGCTAAAGCAGAGTAAAAATTCTTAATAATTATGCTAAGAGAATGCATCTGTATCTCTATACCTATAATATACCTGCCAAATAAATTCATTAGTTCTTTAGTACCTGGTGCTATCATCATAATCTGAATTACATTTTTTCATTACAGCAATCTTGCTTTGCAAATACTATTTGCCATGAGTATGACATTCAAATGTGCTGGTGTTACAGGGTTTTGTTTCCCAAATAATAGTTCACTACCAGAGAACTTTGCTGGTAGCTGCACATACCTATTCCAATTCTAAGAAAACACAGACTAGAAATATTTAAAATTTCAGTAGAATATTATTTGGAAAAAACCTTCAATCTAGTTTGGCTGATGACTGTAAGCTGTTGCGACATTTGAAAATAAATTATTCTTGGCTGCATAAAACTTCACACAACAAATTCTGCTAGGAAGAGTAAATGACTGAAACAGATACTCAGTAATGGAAAAGTCACTATTGCTTCATAAGAGGTACTTTTAAGTTAATGGGTTATCAGAAAATAAGAGCTTGACACAAATTCCAAATGTAAACACAACTAGAGGAAAACTATCTGCCTTGAAATAAACACACAGAGAAGTATTCTGTCAATATCCAAATTGAAGTACTTTCTCCTTCCACAGTCCCTTTAAGTTTCAGCATTCTGGTGATGATTTGATTAGATTTCTGGCATCTGGGGGATGCGTTATAGCTATTAGATGCCAATTGCTAGCAAATGGGTGATTTGCCATGCGCTAAACAACTCCTCCATGCCAAGATATGTACTGAAATAATTTTGCCTTTAAATTATGCATCATCTTTCCTTGCATTACTTGCCTGTTTCCCCATTAGAATGCAAGCCCCCTGAGAAAAGAAAATTTGTTTTTTCTCCCACTGCATCCTCACCTTCTAAAGTCAAATGCACAGCACTACTCAATAAATATTTGTTGAATGTCAATGAATGAAGTGAAAGGAGTGAATAGTGGATTAGATGACCAGGTGGCTACAACAGGAAAACAGCAGGGAAGGGGCGAGGAGCAGTTCCTGAGAGAATGAATTTGAGCCTCTCATGAGTTTGCCTAAAACTGCAATATGATGGTATGGGCAGATGACACCTAGCTTTCACCAGATTAAAGAATAGCTCGCATACACCAGTTGCTATGTGGTAAAGCTCTCCCTGTTCCTTCATTTTCCATGTGCCCTACCAACTCACTGCTGCCCATCACAAAAAGCGTTTCTGGATACTCCTGAAAGGAAACATTAATCTAGGATCTGTCAACAGTAAATAAATCAAGGAAATAACACAAAATTGTGGGACTACATGGAGGAGTCTGAAAGGACTGTTATGGACTGACTCTTGCCATCTTACTAGAGAAAACTGGGTGGAGACTCTTACACTTAATGGTGACTTATACGCAGAGCCAACTGTACACCGGTTCACATATGGGGATTCACAGTGGAATCTCTGAAGGGGAACTTGAACCCAATCTGGGCCTGAGTGCCTGTCATAAAGAGTGCCCTTTGTCCTCAGGCTCAATGTGCTGCAGCAAGAATGTACTCAAGCGACCAAAGCCAAAGGGGTCTGTATACAAACATCCAGATGGAGTTATTCTCTTCTGGGACAGACAACAAGGCACTAGGCTAGAAATGCCAGGGTTCCCTGTGCTGCTAAATGGTGGAGTGGCCTTGAGCAAAGGTTTCAGCATTTGGGCCTAAAACAGATGGTAAGACAGAGTGGTCTTTTGGACTCTTTCTAGGGTTGGTTTTTGGGAATCTGTGAAAATCCATCAGGCCTAGGTGACTTGACTAGGTGCCCGAGGCCCCAAAATGCTTAGCACAAAAAAATTCAGTCCAACAAAGTAGAAGATGAATGATTCTCTGATGTATACAAGTTGTGTAAAAAAAACCAAACCGCTTTCTAGATATCCAGGCCAAAATGGGTGTTCTCTTTCTTTATATAGCCACTTTCTGGTTTGAAAGTGTCTGTGTGGTTTACCTCACCTCTGTACTTCGATTTACCTGTGCAGACATTACGTAAATTAACTTAAGTGGGTATGTTGAGCACAGGAGGAGGAGAAAAGGACATTCATGAGAGCTGTGGGAAGGCATGCTTCCTAACATTAGACTGGGTTTTAGTGATGCTCCCCAACCACCAATTCCCTCAGAGTTTTTTCTGGTATCCAAGGACTAACCTGGGCATAAATAACCTTGAACAGGTCCCGTAAGACACTAACGGCTCTGCGTTCATGTCTGTAACTCTGATTTGCATGCACATTTATGCCTTTTGAAGAGGTCCAATCATTTCCCACAGCCAATTCTGACACTCAAAAAAGGTGAGTGGAGGGAGAAAATAACAAGAATTTGGAACATTACTTAGTTGGAAAACATGTCATTTCTCAACTCCCCCTCCTTCCCAAATTAACTAAGTGGCAGTGTGGATGGAAAACGGCAACCTTCAATTGTCACTAGGCATTGTTGCAGGATGTGACAGTTCCTGGCAGGAGGATCCCGCCTCTAAATCACATCAAGTTACATAACAGGACCACAACATCCCATTGTAATTTATTTCACCATATTTTGCTCCACAAAGCTCTTGACTGTTCCTGTGGAAACTGTCCACATTCTCACAAACCTCAGCACGTGCCTGTGTCTTATAAAGGCACACACCCTGCACCGAGTCACCAATCTTGTCTCCTCTGTCCTCAAACAAATGAGGACACGTGGGCAACTCAGAATAAGTGATATTCACAGATGGTTCATTTTATAGAATTCACTGCAATCTCAAGGAAATGCTCAGAAGTGCTATTTCTGACATTCCTTATTCTGTTGACATACTCTTCTGATTCGCCAGGTTGGAGTCAAAATGCTTAACACAGCCATCACCTGGAAAGCCGGTCCAATGAGGACATTTTACTCAGGAGGTCATAGCAGGCCCCTAGCGCTCTTAGCTTCATCCATGAAAATCCTGCCACAGAAAATAATATTAGTGCCTTCGTACCTCAGGATCCTTTTCCAGATATTTCCACTACCTGGAACTTCTTGCTCCAAAATCTTACATGAGTCTTCTCCCTTATTATCTAGGTCACTGACAAAATGCTGAGTCTTCAGAAAAGCCGTCTTTGACCACTGTATACAAAGTTGCACATCATTCCAACCCAACAGACTACTGCCCTAGTTTAACTTCCCTCATGGCATTAAGTGTCTGAAATTTTCTTACTCAGTGATTTGTGGATATATATTTTTGGCCTGTCTCTCTCAACTGGAATCTGAATTCTGAAGCTCAACTGTGTTTGTCTTGTTCAAAGCCAAATTCTCAATGACTAGTATAACGCCAAGTATATACACAACACTCAATAAATAATAATGGATTGAATTTGTTAGACAGAAGTGTCATAACAGACAGTTTTAGGACTCTGAGGTCACCAGCGTACTGGTTTGTCAAAGAACAGGGAGGGAGAATGGCTGATGTATCTGCTCCCAGCTATGAAACTGCATGGACTATTTATGTCCTACTTAATGTCTTCATTTAGTGTCATGAAGGCCTCACAAGCACATCATGTCAAACCAAACCAAAGCCTTTGACCAGGCCCCCCTCCTGAATGCCCCTCCAATGTAAGTGGCACCAGACCCAACAAACACCCTGGAAATTCCAAAGCCCGCACATCATCCTTGACCTAACCCTGTCTCTCATACAGTCTTGACCTTGAACCCATCACTAAGAACTGTCTACTTTATGCCATAAATACTTCTTAATGCTTATTTACTTCCTGGCCCATCAGGGCCTTTGCATACACTGTTCCTTCTCACATGGACACCCTGCATTCTGCCTCCTCTTTACCTACTTAGCTTACTGTCTCAGCCTACACATATTTTTTCAAAAAATTATGGGTAGTTCTCAGTCTAAATCAGCATTTTCAATCTCATACACTCAGAGTAAGTGCTTCTTACTACATTTAAAAGTTTTTTCAATGTTTTCTTTCAATCATGTGGTTACTTAATTAATTTCTAATTGACTTTTTAGACTTCATCCAGAAGAGATCATTTCTGGTTTTCTCACTAAAATTGGCATTAAAAATATTAGTTGAGTAGATGAATGACTACAAAGTCCTTAAAAATTGTGAATTAGCCTGATTTTTTATTTTTTGGCTTCCATAAGTGTCTAAAACATTGCCATCTACAAAATAGGGGCTCACCGAGTATTACATGAATAAAGTAAATGCAGTTGTCACTGAACCCATAACTATGGAACACACTGAATTTTTTTTTATCAATTGATGAGAGAGACAGAGAGATCAATTTGTTGTTCACTTACTTATGTGCACTTTGGTTGACTATTGTACGTGCCTTGACAGGAGATCAAACCCACAGCCTTGGTGTATTGGGATGACACTCTAACCAACTGAGCTCCCAAGCCAGGGCCACACTGAATTTTTGTACATGCCCTGGAACAGCAGGAACCATATGACATGACCCACTAATTCCATGGGACATGATACAATCAGTTGTTACGGTTTTTTAAAGAATGATCCACCTGAGACTCTGGCTCTAGTAACAGCAATGTTTTTTACATAGGACTGACCTTTCACAGTTCACAACTACAAACTCTGAACCAATTATTATTAAAACAGAACAACAATAGTTTAAAAGCCCTGGAGAATGATCAAAAGCAGGCAAGAACTGAAATGGATTCTGCCTTTGAAAACCTGGAACCGAACAGAGTCAGATGCATATTTATACTCCATTAAGACATCTGTATCTCAAGCAGAAAGATGCTGCCTTTCTGAATTGAAGTGTGAGTAAAGAACATTCAGGACTGTCAGAGAGACTGAAAAATGAGGAGGGAGACATACAAAGTCTACATATACACGTTTATCTAATTCTTGGCTGATGCCTGTAATGAACGAGTGTGGGAGACACTATAAGAAGCTCCGTAAAAAGCAACCACCAGAAGCTTGAAAAGGCATAGGAGATAATTTGGTGGAGACAGAATGGAATCCCAGCCTGTTAGAAAGCCTTGGTATTTCAAACTCTGAAGCTTCCTATGGAAACTCCTCAGGAGTAAATACTATGATCCAGAACTAAGAGATTTTCCTACCAGGACAAACAGATACCCCATAAAAGAGTGAAATCAAGATGCACAAGTTAAAGGTGATCAGCCTACCAGGACAAAAATCAATGTTCTATAGAGAACCAATTTAGTGTCTCTATAAGGTAAAGTCCACGGTGTCCATTAAAAATAACAAGATATGTGAAAAACGAAGACACAAAAACACTTGGATGCATATCCTGAGAAAGATTACTCAGGTGTTGATTTAGCACGAATTACTTTAAATGCACTGACTAGCTGTGGGGGATGGGGAGGCACATCGATGAAGACCAAAGAGTGAATGGGAAACCCTACAGAAAAGTATGAATGCCTATTTTACACAAAACCTTTCAGAAACCAGAAGAGGAAGAATCACTTCTGAATCATTTTTTGAGGCCAGCCTAGTCTTGAAACCAAATGAAAATGTGAAATAAGAATGAAATAAACTAACAAACACCAGCGTGGGAACTGACTCTGGCAGCAGGGGCTGGGATGGGCGGAGGAGGACAAAGCGGGAAAAACTGGGACAACTATAATAGAACACCAACAAAAAATGATTTAATAAAGTTAAAGCTATTGTTAACACAAGAGAAAGTAATGGCACACATACGTGCTATCATGAACACAAATCCAAAAATTCTTAAGCAAAAATCAGCAGATCAAATCTAGCAATGGTGAAAAGAATAACACATTTTGATCCAGTGGGTTTTAGCCAGGAATATAGATTAGTTTGACATTTGAAAAAAATCAATGTAAATTACCATAAAAAACCATAAAGTACAAAAATCATATAATCATCTCAATAAACATAAAACAAATACCCAGCAAATTCATGTTCATTCATGCTTTTTTAAAAAATCTGAGAAAACTGCCCTGACCAGTGTGGCTCGATTGATGGGGCATCATCCCACAAACTGAAAGGTTCCTGGTTTGTTTCCTGATCAGGGCGCATGCCTGGGTTGCAGGTTCAGTCCCCACTCAGGATGCGTTTGAGAGGCAACCAATTGATGTTTCTCTCACACATCAGTGTTTCTCTCCCTCTCTTTCTCCCTCCCTTTTCCCCTCTCTAAAAATAAATAAATAGGTACAAAATAAACAGGTGAGGTTCAGAATAGTACAGGAAATAGAGAAGCCAAAGAACATATATGTATGACCCATGGACATGAACTCAGGGGTGGGGAAGGCTGATAGGAAGGGGTGCAGGGCAGAGAGGGGGACAAAGGAGAGAAAATAGGACAACTGTAATAGCACAATCAATAAAATACACATAAAAATAAAAATAAACCAATAAAATCTTTTTTAATGTCAGAAAACTATAAATAAAGGAAAAACTGCCCAGTCTTGTAAAGAACATCATCAAAACACCTATGAAGAGCACCATATTTAATGGTCACTGTGTCCATGCTAATGAGGCAGGGCAAAGATGTGTGATCTCGCAGCGGCATTCAGCATTATACTGGAGGGCCTGATGGTGCCGTGAACAGTAAAAGGAAATGGAAGGCATTGGGATGCAAAACAAGTGAGCTAAACCATCTCTATTCAAATCTGACAAGGTAGTATATAAAATAGAATATACTAAGAAAGCTACAAACAAATTACTAAAACTAAGAAGTGAAATAAGCCAGGCTTCTAGAAGCAAGGTCAGTATACAAAAATTAATTATATTTTGATGTACTGAAACTAAAAATTTTAAAGTCTCATTTCTAAATAACATGAAAACCATGAAATATTTAAGATAAAATTTAGCAAAAATATGCCAGAGCTCTATACTAAAATGTCTAAAACAACGTGGAGAAGAAATTGAAAGACCTAAATAACTGAAGACGTACATATACCATATTCATGGATTGGAATGCTTGATATTGTTAAAATACCAATTTTTCCACACTGTTCTGTCGATTCAATATAACCCCAATCAACTTTACAACAGGTGTTTTAAAAATAAAAATTAACAAATTGATTCTAAAACATGTGGAAAAGACACACCAAAAATAAAACCCACCTAGAATAGTAAAATATTATACCAAAAAATATCTGGTATAATACTCACCTTACTTTACCCAATATCTACTATAAAACTAGAGTTATTAAGATAGTGTGGCACTAGCATAATGATAATCAAGCAGAGAGGTAGAATAAAATAGACAATCCAGAACAGATCCATGTATAAACAACAGTCAAATTATTTTCGTCAAAGGATCCAGTGCACTTTCATAGGAAAAGAAAAATATTTTCAACAAATGATATAAAACAAATATAAATATAGGAAAAATAAATTTTAATCTCTACCCCACACTACACACAAAAATTAATCTGAGATGGATCAAATCCATCTCAATGTGTGGATCATAGACCCACGCATAAGATCTAGAAGGAAAAAGCTTCTAGAAAACAACATGGGGGAAATATCACAAGAAAACAGCAGAAATATCTTTGTGATATTGGGGTAGGTACAGATATTTCAGAGAGCTATCCTATAGAGAGTACCAAAAAAAAAAATATATATATATATATACAGAATACATAATAAATAACTACAAAGTGTTAATAAAAAGAGAAAATCCAATTTAAAATTCAGAACACACTTCCTAAAAGAATGTATACAAATGGTCATTATGCACATGAGAAGATGCTCGAAGTCATTAGCCTTTGAGTAAATAAAGCTCACAACAATGTATCATTTTAAACAACACTCACAACAATGTATCACTTTAAATGACACTCACGACAATGTATTACTTTGTACTCAATCACACAGAGCAGAGTGAACAGACTGAGAACAGCAGACCTGAGTGAAGCGTGAAACAGGGCCTTTCATGCATTGCGAGAGAAAATGTAAAACAGGGTGTGTTCCTATCAAGTTCTCTCAAAGGCATTTATCTAAGATCAATCAAAATCCAAGTCCACAAAAACCAACTCCACAATAACTTCCAAAACTGCTTTAGTCATAATATCCCAAAGTGAAGCCAATGTCAATGTTCATAACCAGATCATGGTACATCCATTCAGTGGAATCTTTCTCTAGCCGTAAAAATGAGTGATGTATAGACATAATATAACAGATGAATCTCCAAAGCATATGTTGAGCAAAGTAAGGCCAAAACAAAAGATTTTGGGCTGTATTACTCCGATTAAATAAAACAGAAGAACAAAGTGACCTGTGATGACAGAAGTCAGAATGGTAGTTTTTTGGTGGAGGGCAGGTGTTGAGCAGAACAGGGGAAGAGGAAATCTGGGGTGGTAATAGGACTGTCCTACATCTTGATTTGGTGGTGATTTAACAAATGTACACATATATCAAAACTTACTAAATTATACAGTTATGGCCTATGTATTATATTGCATGTAAATTTTATCCCCATAAAAGTATTTTAAAGTTTTAAAGCTTATCTTTTCATCAGAT
Organism: Carollia perspicillata; assembly: GCA_004027735.1. Classification (NCBI taxonomy): domain Eukaryota; kingdom Metazoa; phylum Chordata; class Mammalia; order Chiroptera; family Phyllostomidae; genus Carollia; species Carollia perspicillata. The sequence continues at coordinate 16,585 of PVKM010009464.1, forward strand.
TAGAAGGGAAAACACCAGGTTTACCAAAATTAAAACGGGAACTCTTCAGAGCCTTTAAAAAGACAAATATGTGTTACAAATGCCTTTGAAGGAATATGGTCTTCGTTATTGGCCAGAGTTATTTGTCTTAACAAATGTTTTCTCCGTGCAGAGCATCTTTGAGCACTCGTGTTCTACAGAGAATGCTTTGGAAGTGCTGCTCTAATGGTATTTTCCCTCAGAGGGGACAGTTGCCTGGGCAACACCGCAAGGAGGAAAAATTTAAAGTGACCACCCTGTCTGATAGGATCAGGGTTGGAAACCAATTCACTTTAGCAATGAGAAATCCTAGCCATCAAAATTTTGCAACTCATCCATTTTTTATTCCTGTAACACATGTTAGTAAATAATGTAGGGCTGTTTCCTCTTTTACCAAGAACTCTTGGCCTATATGTACAGATAGTACTGGAGAGCTATTGCACTTCACATTTCCATTCATGGAAATTCACCCAACTGAACTCTTCTCTAGAAGCATAATTATTTCCATTTAAACCATAAGTGACATGGTGCCCTTCAAGGCCCAACTCAGATGCCACCGTCATGAATCCTGCATAAAACCTTTTCAATCCTCCACGAACTGAAACCATGTTTTCTTTCTCTGAATACCTCTCTCTTTTTCTTGTTCCTTATTACCTTTCTGTATTTCACTGGCATTATTTGTATAGTTTAGATATCTCATTACAGATACAGAAGCTGGAGAGTTCTCTGCTACACAAAGAACTCACAGATAAATTCTGAATTCCTCTTGAAATAATGAATGAGCGCTTGCTACTATCACTTTAGCAGAGGAGCTTTCATATCTCTGGAACCAGAACTTCGCATTCTGGGAAGTGCTCATCTTACATCTCTTTATAACACCGGTCCCCCTGGGAGAAGCCCAGACAAAATAGGATGTCCAGCTTGTTTCTTTCCCTGAACTTCATTTTCAGTGACAAGTTCCCCGAAATCTCTGAAGATCAGTGACATACAGCTTGTTAATTAATGGTATCCCCCACAACTGTTTTACATAAATTAGAAACAACCAATAAATTGATAGATATTTACATTGTACCTGCTTTGTAAACTATACTTGATTAGGTTATGTGAATGACCAAATGTACTAATGAAATGACACAATCTGCCACATCGTCAAGCCTGAACAGTATAACCCACAGGCTGCTCTTTGGTGTGTCGAAAAACATGCAAGCATTTGTGAACTCGAAGCCTTGTATTTCTCCAGTGGGAACATAGCTACATGGTTACACCAGGGTAAAGTGTACCTCACCCTAAGAGGCAAAATATCCTTTAAAAACAATAACATTTTAGGAGGCTTACTATTAATATGCATATAACATAAAATTCCAAACATTTAATAAAAATCAAAAGAGAAGGCTCCAGAAATAAAGGGTGAGGGTGAGAGAAATGGTACAAGAATGAATGCTTCACTCCACATTAGTTGCTCTGAGGGTGCAGAGTTTGGTGCCTTTGGGGTGGGGAAGGAGTACATTTCACTCTTTCTTTTCTACCTTGAATTCTGTACCCTACTATTACCTATTCAAAATATAAATTGGCACTTTAAGTATTTAAAAAATTAATAAATATAGAGCCCATCTCTGAAACATTACAGTAATCAAGTACAGTTTAGTCTAGCAAGTAGCTAGTGAAACATGGAAACACTATAGACAGCCAAAATAACAGGTCTCTAGGCATTTGTAATGATACTCCCTTGCCTATGAGCACTTTTCTTTCTCTCTCTCCCATTGATTAGATCTGGTTTACAAAGCCTGGTTTAATCTCCATCACCTTCTAATGTCCTCAACGACTGCTCCAGTTCTCATGAAATCTCAATTCTCTATACTCTGGCAGACCTTGCAGGCCTGTGCCATGCACACCAGGCCCCCTGCCTACACACAAACATTGCATCTTACTGTTCCTCTTCCCTTCCTTTGCTCCGGCCACAGCTGGCCTTTAATTCTGTTTTTCCAACATGCCAAACTCATTCCTGAATCAAGGCTTGGTCCTTACTCTCCCTTCTGTCTGGAATCTGTTCATCTCCATCTCCACATAACTGACTCCTTCTACAAGCTCAAAGCATGCCTCAAATACCGCTTCTTTGCCAGGTCCACCTGGGCAACACTTCCTTCATCCTCCACCAGCCACCTCCCATCAGTACCTGTCATATTGTCCTGCTTCCTTTTCCTCCTCTTAGTATGTAACACTATCTGAAACTACCTCTTTAATATCTATGTTTACTTTTTTATTTTCTGGTTTTCTTGAAGGTAAGATCTATTTCTTGGTCACCACTACAGCTCCTAGTACATTGCCTGGCACATAATAAGATATCGCATAAATACCTGCTGAAGTAATACCCTGTATCATATTCTGCCCTGTAGCACTTGCTGATTATTTCATTCTTTATCTCCTCAATTAAATTATAATTTCCCTAAACTAAGAACCATGCTTCATATTTCATCTGCCTTCCCTATTGCTTGTAGCAAAGATCCAGGCAGATCTGCCTGCAGTGACTTAGGGATTGATTGATAAGAGCTTGTGGCAGTCACACAAGGTCTTAGACAGCAGGGAAATACAAACAGGTGATCCTAGAGGTGACTGTGGATGAGGTAACTTGACTGCTTCCACGTGTCCAGAATGGGTGATGAGGCCACTCATCACCTGACACAGAGGCCACAAACACCTCTGCTCCAGAGTACACCTGCCAAAGCCCAAATGTCAATACTGGTTAATACTTGCTCCCCAGAGAGTTCTCACTGAAGGGATAACATAATGCATTAAAATGTAAATCTTGCTATTCTGCCTGCTTTACATTTAGGGAACATCTTCCTTCTAAAGAGCTCTCAAATAAGTGGTAACAGCTCTGTGACTACACACACCTCACACAGGCCAAATGAATCGAAATTAAAACTCGTGGGAGTTGTTCTAAAAATCTCTCTTGGCAGAATGGCATACAAACTTGAAGAAAATGAGGATACAGTTCCTGGGCATGAACACTGTGCTGCTCACTTAGTCTCTGAAATTGGAACTCTCAGCAGCTCTGGAAGAGAGGCTGAGGCAGCACAGAACGGTGCCTGCCCTGCCCCTCAGGACCCCACACTCCTGTACTTGGGGAAGCCAGGAGCCTAAGGCAGAACTCCATAAAGCATCTCTCATAAGCAAGGCCAGTGATTGAGTATGAGAGAAGTTACACGATTTATTCAAATACTCAATAAATCTGTGCAAGGTACCCACTAAGTCAGCCAGCCACGATCACCCAAGACAGGTATTTGGTTAGGAGATAGACAAGTAAAAATGTATCTATTGTAGAATTGTACACCTGAAACCTATATATATCACCCCCAATAAATTCAATAGATAATAAATTAAGAAAAAGAAGTATCTTCAGTACAGCATAACGGAGTTCTAATGAGGATAAGGAAACTGGGAGTACCTAGGGAGGGCACCTGATCCTATTTGGAAGGTCAGAGAAGGTTCCTCAAGGAAGTGAAATACAGCTGGGCATGAAGCACTGGGGGGAGTTAGGCAGATGAATAGCTGGGAGAAGAACAGAATGTCCACAGGTCTGGATGCACAGGACATGTGGGGTCTGATTGGGGGACATGTGGGGACCCTTAAATAAATAATACAGCTGGATTGCAGAGAACACAAGCCACTGTGAAAACAGAGCTGTGATATGTTCTGTAAGTATCGCCAATTTTAGTAGGGCATACCCAAAACAGACATCCAAGCTTTAAAAAACAAAAAGTTTTCATTGGCCCTACAGCCAATGAAAGAACACAGTTCCTGAAAGAAAAGTTCAGGAACATTCTCGAAGCACACCATTTAAATATTTCCCTGGAAAGAAGTCTCGTCCATGTCCCCCAATCTGATGTAGCCAATCAAATAAATCCAAACTGTCTGGTGGCATTTGCTGACTATATGTCTCCAAACACTCTGCTTCTGTGTCAAATCTCATTTGCCTAGCTGAGGGCTTTAATCTCCTGCCATCCTCTCTCCATTGCACCCTGCTATTTCAGAGAAGCAACCAAACTTCTCACCAAGAGTAGCCTCGGTGATTGGATTGACTAACATGCCAGATTAATGTATAGAGTGATGTGACTCCGGTATAATCCATCACACAATCAAATGCTGGCCTTTCTTTAATGAGCACATTATGGAGAGTGGCATTATTCATTAAGTCAATATAATAGAGCAGGCATATCCAGAGAAAAGGCCAACACCATGAGCAGCCATCTGTAGACTTTTAATTTCAGAACCACAGCCCAGCTGTCAATCTTTTCAGGAGACATACAACTTGGCAGGGTCTACTCTGCCCAGACAAGTGTCAGCAGAGCACCTCAACGTGGGAAGAGAATAGCCTGGCTTTGGGTCAAGCCTGCCATGGGGAGATTATGGTGAGATGAAGCACAATCCTGGGCATCACATTTATTGGTGACCCAGACAAGACATCTGAACTAGACACCCACCACGCTGAGCAGCAGTGTGTAGACCACTTGAGAGAGCCAAGTGGAGACAACTACGTGAGGTGTAAAAAGCCAGAGCTGGGAGTCATGGAGCCTGGACTACAGCGCAGCTCAGCCTGTTACCCCTACCACCAGCTGGGCTTCCTTTTCTCTTCTCAGATGGCCACTCAGTTACCTTCCAGTGACGACATTTTATGACTCGTTCCCTTTGCCACAGTTCTACAGTAAGAATAGCCAACGTTACCATCTTCTTTACTGCTAACGACTTCTCCTTCTCTACTTGCTTCAATGGCTGTGGCTTCTTGGAGGCCAAAGGAAAAAAGCAAAAGCAAGAACCATCCCAGAGAACAGAAGCTTGGTTTAGTATAGAAAATGAGGCAAATTATCTTTCAATTTCCAAATTTTCCCCAACCATCATGAAAATAGCCAACATCCCCTAACAAATTCCTGGGATTATCACATAATTGAGTGTGAAAATTTAGTTTCATTGTTCAGCAGGGATATCTATCTTTCACAACATCATGGCAACATTGGCAAAATGTTGATGCTTTATTACTGACAATACTAATACCCAGAGTCACAGGGGTCAGCAAAGTGTAGCCTGTGGACCAAATGTGTCCCATAGCCTACAAAATTAAAAATAATAATGGCAATAATAATAATAATGTGATAGAAACAGTATTGATGCCTACAAATCCTAAAATATTTACTCTCTGGCCCTCTGCAAGTGAGCCTTCCAACCTTTGAATGAGAATAAATATAAGACTGTCATTAGTTAAAATTTATATAGTAGGTATAAAGCTAGAACATTCTTTGATATTTGACTCTAATTTCCAAGTAGATCATTAATATATCCCCTCAAAGTAAAGCTCCCTGAAACTTTCTGGAAACAAAAAATGAAAGCTGTGAAAGCAAGGCAAAATAGGAGAAATCAGATCAGAGAATCAAGAACAAAGGTTGGGGGATGAGGATGAATTACCCAGGTGATGAGAAACAGAAGAAAATGTTCAGTTGCAAGAAATAATATGAGGAGTTTGAGTAAATCCAAGTGGTCCAACCAAGGTCAGGGTGTGAAGTGAGTATTACTGTGATTTAAAGCTACATAAATAAATAAAGGTTTGAAATTAAAGGACTTACACACAGAAAAATATCTGGATGTTGTCCTGAGGGCAGTGGGGACCAACTAGAACTGAAGTCCACTGATCTTCTTGATACTTATCAAGCTCATGGTGTCCCCAGAAAAATGAGTCAGAGCCTATCCTGAATGGGAGGCTGTAATGATGGAGGTTGTTGAGTGGATTATAGGAAATGTTATTGGATCTCGGCTCCGCAAGTCCAATGGGGACCTTTTCAGATCCATAAACCATCCATTTTCCCCTTTCTCCTGGTCCTAAGGCCCCCTGATGAGTTCACACATTTCAGGTGAAATTAGGGATACCAGCGAAAACACTCGGAAATAAAAATCTGAGATGCAGGACAATCTCCTAGGGAAACATTTTGACAAAACATACACCAACAGAAATAGCACATTGCTTGCTGTCAAGAAATTGTTATCATATTTTCTACCATGGGACCACAGGGAAGAAGTTATCTCATTTATCATAAATCTAGGTAGGGGAAAAAGAGGGGGGAATTTTACTCAATAAACTGTAGTGTCAAACTGTATTGCATCTTACATCCTTGCAATTTTTCCAGGTTGCAGAATCCACACCTATTTTTGAAAATATTGCAAACTCCATATGCATCCTTTTCTGATAGGGAACTATCCATCCACAAAACTCTGCAGGGAGCTTGTATGTTCACATAGAGCTTGCATTTAAATAGGGGGGAACAAATAATTATCATGTAAACAAATAAATGAGGTAATTTCAGAAAGTAATGAAAGTGAGATGAATGTAATAGTGAGTGAGGGGAGTATGGCTTTTTAGACAGTATAACGAAGGAAGTCCTTTCTCAGGAGGTGACATCTGAGCTCGGCTCTGAATTTCAAGATGGAGCTAGTCATGAGACGATCTATAGAAAGAGGTCCCAGGAAAAAAAGGAGCAGTGAGTGCAAAGGCCTTAAGTGAGGAAAACATTTGATAAATTCCAGGGACAGCATGCCTGGAGTCCATTGAGCAAGTGGGAGATTGGCATGTCCTGAGCATAGAGAGGGGAAGAGTTCATCCAAGTGGCCACAGCAGATTGCACCCAGAATCACCCCTCTTCTCAACTTACCACCATATTCTCACTAGGTCAAGTTCATCACTTCTGTTCTCCTCCCCTGAGGAGACTTTTCTTCCTAGTTATTATGTAGAGGGGTTCTGAGGAGCCCTCCTCCCTGTGAGTCTCAGGATGTCAGTGCTTTAACTACCATGTCATGCTCTGTGGGTATGGACAATGAGATGGGATCGGGTAGATGGAGGCATGGAAAAACCAATGTCAAAGGCACTCCTGGTTGAGAAGGTGGTAGGCAAAAGAGGGTTGTAGAAAATAAATCAATCCATGCAATGCAATTCCATACCACAAAAGGATTTTGAAAAGTCTAAAGATTCTACCCTGTGCCCTGCTAGAATGATATCAAATTTTGAAAAATGCTACGTTCTTCCTTATAAGAGCAAGACTATTGCATTAGTTCATCCAGAATTTTAGCAACTCTCTTCCTCAAAAATATCCAGTTATATCTAACCTGAATTGCTACTTTTAGCAGCCAAATGGAAGACTGACTGACATTTGCCATCCACATGATAGAATGCTGTTTCTGGTATGCCACAGCTAGTCCACAGCGAGCCTTTTCTCTCCTCCCCCCTCACTCAGGGCTCCACACCCTCACACTCTTCTCCTTTCCCTATCTCTGTTCAGTGCTGGGTTTCTGGCTCTTTATTGGCTTAGAGTGATCATGGCTAGAGATAGGAGCCCTGACCAAAGGTAGGCATCAGCCATTAGACACATGAGGATTGTTTTTGAGATGTCTGTATACAGTTGAACACTCAACAGATGTGTACAGCAATCCTGATCTCAAAAAGACAGAACAAAATAATAAAAGTAAAACTTTTTCTCCTTTTAATGTAAGACCTTTCTTCCACCAGGACCTTGGAGACCCTGGAAGAGTAATACTGCATTTGAGGCTGAGGAAAGAGCAGGAAACCCCAATCAGACTTCCCTCTTCCCACCTTTTGAGAACAACCTTTCCCTGTTCCCATTTGAATTGTTAATCCTCTCCTGTTGCTGTTGGCAGAAACATATATCTTATGTCATTTTGATAAAGTTGTACATTTAATGTTCCTACAGTTAAGTGAGAAGGAAAAAAAATCTTAACATTTTTAAAATGAGGCATTTCAAACAGCAGAGAGAACACAGTGTGGAATGACTAATTCCGAGGTAGCAGGTTACCCCCAGGAACATACATCATTCTCTAGCCTGCAGAAAATAACAGGCATTTTTTCACTCTCCTTCACACACATGCTCAGTTTTACACCCTGCTCTATGAGAAGGAGTGTGCTTGGCTTTGTTTCTTTGGTCCATCTGAAACACAGAGAAGAGGGATGTTTTCCAAGCCCTTCTCCCCAGAGGAAGGCAAGACAGTGAGACATCCACATTAAAGCAAGAATCAGGGAAGGTCTCCAAGAGGTAAGGGGGCTTTCTCAAGGATGTGTGGCTTCCTCTCCAGTGCCCCTAGCAGAACTGGCTTCCCTGTGAATGGGGAGATCAGGGAAGCTGTATACTCCTCAGTCTCCATGGTAAATTCGTCAAGACTCAGCACATCTTGCCCTGAACAGATATACTTAAGCACTTGTACTATAAAGGAGACCAGGTACTTTTATAAGTGTTTAGAGTTGATTTATCTCTGAAATATATACCCTTAGATTAGGGCAAACACTGAATTTATGCCAGGCAACGTTTTAGACTTGGTCTGAAGAGGACTCTGGCAAATTGTGCAGGAAAGTGAAAATGCCCAGGATAGTAACATGTGTGCTCCAAAGCAGACCTCCTGGTTTTCCATCTTGATTCCAATTCTCACTGGTGGTATGACCTTGGGAAAATTGTTTAACACCTCTAAGCCTCGATTTCCTCATCTGCACAATGGGTATAATAATAGTGTCTACCACCTATTACAAGAGAGTCTGGGATAGGGTTACATGAGGAGATTAAGCAGGAGACACTGACAGTCAGATGCCCCCTGGTGATGATCAGAACGTGAGCAGAAATTGGTACAATAACCTAGGTAGAAGCCAGATGTTTGATGCAGGCTTCCTGCAGACAAGTCTTTTCTAGGACATGGGAGTGAGCAACAGAGAATTCAAAACAGCCATCCTGGGCCACCAGACACTATAAACTCTGAGGCGGGGTCATTGTCACCCACTGTAGAAGGGGAGACTGGAGCCTGGTGATACACAGACTCCCCAGGGTTCACCTCAGGATTAAGTGGCAGAGCTGGGATTTGGACCAACCTCCTTGGCCCACACATGCGCTTCCTGCTATGAAACTCTTCCCCTGAAAGGCAGAGCTTTCCTAGCAGGGCTGCAAGTGAGAAGAAATCCCCAAAGGTCCTAATCATGTTGAGGAGTCACTAGAGAACCAAACTTGTCTAAGGTGGACCTGGAGTGTCCTTCTCTGGCTGATTACAAAGAAAAGCTCATGGCTTTGAAAGTGAGTATAAGGCAGGCTTGAGTGCCTGCCTTACCCATGCACAGTGCAAGTCAGAAGAAGGGGGTCTTGCCTGGGGCCCTCTTCATGCTGGAACCATCCCCCACAGCCTGGCCCTGCCCCTGGAAGAATGGACTGCAAGGGCAAGGCCCTTGCTTGTGACAGGGACGCTACCCAATGACCCTGCCCTGATACAAAGCATCTTCACTCAGAACTAAGTAGCGGGTAGACGTCAAAAAGCTTCATGTCGAGTTTGCTATGCACCAGGCACTGTGCTGAACCCTGACCGTGCCCCATCTCATTTAGTCCTCTAAACAATCCTGTGATGTGGGTGTGACTGTCCCTGTTTCACAGCAAGGTTACGGGTACATTACCACTGTCATTCAGGTGGTGAGTGGGGGTTCCAGGATCCATACTCAGGCCCAGCAGACCCCACACCTGCACTCAGTGTACTGTCTCATCCTAGACACAACTTCCTTAAAAGGCTGCATCTTCATAACAGTCAACGCAAGCTCCCAGGAAAGCCGACTCGGTCTAGATCCTTTTTAGTAGGATAGTTTTCTGGAAACCAGGCTGGTCATTTAAACTCCCACAGCACTCACACCAAGAGAAACATGTAGAGTAAACTGTCTCATCTGTAGATAGATGGCAGCCACCTTGATTTGAAGAAAATTAACTATTGGCAATGGCAACTGTGACTTCTATGATTGCCGGAAGGCTGGCAGGACAAATTAAATGTAACGTTCTCTGCACCATCCTTTACCACAACCAAGCAATGGATTTGCTCCTTCTCAGTAATAGAGCAAACAAAGAATAGTGAAAATGTATAACAGACTGGAAGCTTTTGCTAATGCAAAAAAGAAAGATGGCTTATTTCCCTCTTGTTTCCCCCGCTCTGAGCAGCTCCCTTAGCTCAGGCACCAGCTGCAGAATTGTCCTTTAGAAGGACACCAGAAGGAACAGTGATTCTGGTACCAGGCAGAGAGGGCTTCTCCAATCAGTTTTGCCTTTTCCCAAGCTGCATAACATTGGGAAACATGCATTTACTCATTCTAAGAATATTCCGGGTGTGTCCAGCATTGTCTCAGGCAAAGTGGACACCAAGCTGAAGGAGACTTGTCCTTGCCCTGAGGGAGCAGGATGCAGCGGGAGAGACAAACTAACAGTCGTGATTCCCCGGGAGGACTGCCAGAAGAAAGATGGGCACAAGATAATCTGTACTTCATTCTGCTTCTCTGAACTCTGTTTCCTCATCTGTAAAATGGGAATAACAATAAAAACCTATTCCACAAGGTGGTTGTGAGGTGTTCCTGTGTTGTGAGACAGAAGGCATTTTAAAGCCTGGCAAGGAACACACAGGGAGCAGTATCGATCGAACAGCCCAGTTTAAGGGAGAAACCTTGTGAGAGTGGAGTGAAATGCAAAGGCAGAGGGTCCAAAGGCCAGCGGGGCTGAGCAGTCATTTGCCACGTACTGTGTGCTGCAGAAGCTCTGAGTTCCCTCTAGTTGCCTCCAGCAGGCTTGGAGTGAAGACAGGATGTCGGCAGAATGCTGGGCTGCAGAGTATACTGGAAAGGTTCCTCTTTTCATGATTTTATCCATTGGGGCTCCATATGGGATTTCATTTGAAGAAAGGGTTCAAGAAACAAAAAGCTTAAGAGACACTATATATCCCACTTCCACAAACTTGGAAAAGCTCTGGTAACAAGGTGGGGCTGTATATCTATTGATAATGGAGAAACTCCCAGAAATGGGTTGGGAAGTATGTTAAGAACCAAACATTTCCCAATCTAGAATGCCTCTTCACAAAGGCAGAAGGAAAAGAACACTAGAGCATTTTTAACATTTTTTATTGTTCAAATACAGCTTTCTGTCTTTTTCCTGCACCCCTCTTCTCCATCCTAGCCCTCCCCACCTCCCTCCCCTGTTTCCATACACCCCCCTTGTTATTGTCCATGTGTCCTTTATAATAGTTCCTGCAAACCATTCACCCTGTTCTCCTATAATCCCTTCCCCTATCCCATCTGGTCACTGTCAGCCTGTTCTCAATTTCCATGTCTGGCTATATTTTGCTTGCTTGTTCATTTTATTGCTTAGGTTCCTGTTAAAGGTGAGATCATATGGTATTTGTCTTTTACCACCTGGCTTATTTCACTTGCTCTCCAGTTCCATCCATGCTATTACAAAGGGTAGGAGCTCCTTCTTTCTTTCTGCTACATAGAATTCCATTGTGTAAATCTACCATAGTTTTTTGATCCATTCATTTACTGATGGGCACCTAGGTTGCTTCCAACATTTGGCTATTGTAAATTGTGCTGCTATGAACATTGGAGTGCATAGGTTCTTTTGGATTGGTGTTTCTGGGTTCTTATGGTATAATCCTAGCAGTGGAATTTCCGGGTCAAAAAGCAGTTCCATTTTTAGTTTTCTGAGGAAATTCCATACTCTGAGAAGACAAACAACCCAATTTAAAAATAGACAAAGGACTTGAACAGACACTTCTTGAAGGAGGACATACAGAGGGTCCAGAGACATATGAAAAAATGCTCAGTATCACTAGCTATCAGAGAGATGCAAATTAAAACCACAATGAGATACCACTTTACACCAGTCAGAATGGCCATCATAAACAAAGCAACAAACAGCAAGTGTTGGAGAGGTTGTGGAGAAAAGGGGACCCTACTTCACTGTTGGTGGGATTGCAGACTGGTGCAACTCAAGAGCATTAGACCAGAGTAATCCACCAAAAAGATTGCAAAAACTGAAGGAAATATCATCTTTTCATACTGCCGAGCAGAGAGAACCCACTATGTGCAAGTGCTAGCACTTGGCAGCACCCTTTGTCACACACGGTTCACCCCCAGTTCTCCTGGCAATGGGTGATGGTCTTTGTTAGTTATTTGGTTTAATACAAAGGAAAAATAACCCTCCCATAATGTTTGTGACAGCAGGTAGCTCCAAAATTTTGAGCCAGGTGCCCATTGAAGTTAGGCTCCCACAGAAACCAGGACTTGGGGATGTTACCTCCCTTGATGTTTATATTTCAAAGAGATGGCTCCTAGGTCCCTAAGAAACTGGACCCTGGGTCATCAAACCGGCAAGAGGCTTTTTAAAACATTTACATGTCAAAAAACTATGGTAGATTTACACAATGGAATTCTATGTAGCAGAAAGAAAGAAGGAGCTCCTACCCTTTGCAATAGCATGGATGGAACTGGAGAGCATTATGCTAAGTGAAATAAGCCAGGTGGTAAAAGACAAATACCATATGATCTCACATTTAACAGGAACCTAAACAAAACAAACAAACAAGCAAAATATAACCAAAGACACTGAAATTGAGAATGGGCTGGCAGTGACCAGAGGGAAGAGGGGAGGGAATTTCAGGGGAAGGGGAAAGGGTTTTCAGGAACTATTATAAAGGACACATGGACAATAACAAGTGGGGGGGAAAGGCAGGAGGGAGGAGGGAAGGGCTGGGCATTGGCTGGGATAGGGGTAAAGGACAGAAAACTGTACTTGAACAACAATTAAAATATATTTTTTTAGTTTTTAAAAAAGATTTACATGTCAAAGGGCAGATAAAGAATTCCCAAGTATTGTGCAAATTTTCTAAATAAATGATCTGAAAAAGGAGGGGGTATCTCTTTCCTTACTTTTAACCAGGAGAATTAAGCCTCTTATTTTTTATTTTTATTTGCTCTTATACCCTCTGGCCCCCTTTAGCACAGGGGGCTGTCTTAAGCATCAGCAATATAGTCACATTCCCTCCTCTCCAGTTGAACAGGGAGATGGCAAAGAACAGGGATAGAGAACCTGACTATTAAATTGAGAAAGAATTTTCCACAATTCAAAATATCTGACCACATGACATTGAATCACTTATGAGACCGTGTTCTCTAATATGAGTTTTCTTCAGAATCTTGGTTTATATTTAATGGGCTACTCTTGATGTAGCCAAAGATGACAATGTCCTTCCATGGCCACTGTACTGAATTGAAAGTGGACCATGCCTTTTGAAAATCTGTCCCATCATCCTATATACCCCTGTAATAGGACCCTTCAGGATCTGCAGCTATGCTTTTATTTATCTGTTACCTGCTCTGTGAGGGCAGGAACACATCTTGTCTTGTTAGTTATGCAGTTTCATATATATATAGAAGAGTGGCTGGGCTTTAATACATATTTGTTGAATGAATGAATGAAAGACCAAGTACACAAGAGACCCAACTCTCTGCTATATCAGACTTGTGAGTCAGGGGCTAGTTCGATGTTGCCTGAGATGTTTGCAGCATTAATTCAGCAAAAGTTTCAAAACCAACTCTGTCTCCCAGCTGCTGTCCAGCCTTAGAGACCAGCAGCCAAAGGCAAGGTGCCTGAGACCTACATCATCACCATTATTATTTTTACCTGGAGCTCAAAGTCCCACCCACTCCTCCTTCCTGCTCTCTCTGAGCTAAAAGTGCTTCTTTTCTCCACACATTGCACTGGGAAAAGAAGAGGCCTCTGTCAGAACCACGGGAGCTGGTAGATGCAAGCACGAGAGATAAAACCCACCTTGTAAACCGACCTGTGGCTCGCCTGCAGGGCTGGCACAGCCTCCTTACACTCCTCAGCAGTGTCCAGTCCAAGTGTCTATGCTCTCTAAAGCAGAAATACGTTGTCTGTCGAGATCAATAGGGAAATAATAGACATCTCCTTCAGATATTAAATTTTCATGTGGGTGAGGAAAAGACAGGACACAGGGAGAAGTGCAGAAGAGTTCTCAAATTCAAACTGACTTTTAGCCTCATGTTAAATGGCAAGCATTTGAACATAAATCAAATGCCTAAACAGGTGCAGTATCTGTATCCGGTTTCAGGGGGCAAATCCCCAAAGAAGGCCTGACTCTGAGGAAGGATTCATGTATCCATTTCTTTTTCATGGGTAATATACAATAGAGGGAACATTTCAAATAATGACAATAATCAACATTTTTATGCTAAGCCTCTTGCATCCATCATTTAATTCTCCCACAATCCTGCATGGCCTTGACTAGTACTGCAATTGCTCTTGAACAAGTGTGGAGACAAAGGCTCAGAGAGGAAAAGTGACTTGCCCAAGATCACACAGCTAGTAAGTAGTAAAGTCAGGATTTGAACTCAGGTATGTTGACTCCAGGGACCCAAGTCTACTCTATTGCCTGGGATAGAAAGAATCTGCAGAAAGAGAAGACCATGAGAAAAGAAGGTACTCGTGGCATATCATCCCCTGCCACCCCCAGGGGCTCTGGAATTTTGACTCAGATGGTGTTGTGGGATCTCATAACTGGAACTTCCTAAACTAGCAGTTTATCTATTACTGAGGCCTTTCTTTTCCCTGGAGACAAATCACTGGGTAACACAATTCACTTGCCTACACATTTTAATTGGCCTCAGTACAGAACAGCTCTGACCTAGTTTGAAATCAATTTTGGTGTACCCCATGGACTCTTTCAAACTACTTAACAAATACCATTCTGTTTTTGTAAAATAAATCTAATCATTCCTGGGGTGTTAACAGATGACGCTGCCTCCCAGGAAGAGTTTGCCAAGAATGGGGCTTCTGTGCGACACTGTCTTACAAAAATATCCCTAAGTCCTGGTTTTGGGTAACCTCACAAACAGTCCCTGGTGATGGACCCCAGGAATACCCCAGTTGGCTGACCATGGACATTAACTGTCTAATGTAATGTGTTCTCAAAAGGCCCCTGTGACGTGGTCCTCTGATTAATCAGATTTAAGATTCTTCTCTTCCCTCAGCACTTTATCTCAGACTTTTTTTTTTGACACCTGAAAAGGGTTTCAAAGACAGTGTCCATTTTTAAATATCTCCCTTAGAATCAGCTGAGGGTAGAAGGTACAGAATCAGTGGTCAAAGAGTATAGTCTAGGGAAGAGGGAGCCACTCATTCGACCTCATAGTCAATCTGAAGCAGGCCGTCAGTGAACCAGGCCCTGTGCTAGACACCGTAGACATGCTGCTGGACAGAAGCAGCCAGAGTCCATGACCTCCTAGCTTTCACAGTCTAGAGAGGGAGAACTCTATGAAAACAACCACACCAACAAGTGTGCAATTTTCTACTGTGATGTGTGCTATAATGAAATCGTGACAATACTAACAATGTAAAGTAGAAGAAAGTTCGAGGCTGTGACCATTAAGCTTAGATCTGAAGGAGGAGAGGTGTTAATCAGGAGAAGAGGACAGAGAGAGAAAATTGGCAGGTTTAGATACTAGTGAAGGGAGCAGATTGGACGGGACAATGGTGACACTGGATACCAGTGGATGTTGACCAGAACTCCTGCAAAGCTCCATTTCTATTCCCATTGGCATCACAGACTGGGTTGCAATAACTTTAGAGGTTATTTCATCTAATCTCTTGCCCACTCTAAGAATCTCTACAACTCTATTTGTTCATTCATTTAGAAAAGAGTTCTATGTTTTTCTAGACTCTGGACATAAAGCAAGTAACTAAAAAAATCTCTGACTATCTTGATTTTATCTATGTTCTAGTATGAAGAATCAGACAATAAACAAATAAATAGTTAAATACAGAATATGTTGAAGGCTGAAAGGGCTATGAAGAAATTTAAAAATAGGGTAAGGGATAAAAAGGATCTTGGGGGAGGAGTAATTTAAATTCAGAGACCGAGAAAAATCCTCAGTGGTAACAAGGTGACAGCTAGGCAGAGACTCGAAAGAAATTAGGGAGTGAGGCACTCAGCTAGCAGCAGAAAGGGTGGTCCAGGCAGAGGCAAGAACACACTCAAGGTCTTGGGGCAGGTGTGTGTGGGCATATTCTCGGAGCTGTGAGAGGCCCGTGACTGCAGCAGAGCCAACAAGAACAGGAGAGGAGTGGGACATGAAGGAAGAGAGGTAACAGGAGAACAGCCATGTAGGGTTTTGTAAGCCCTTGTAAAGACTAGGGCTTTTACTTTCAGGGACATGGGGGGTCCTCATCAGGGGAGTGACACAAAATAACTTACATGTTAAAAGAGCACTCTGGCAGCTTCATGAAAAAACTGCTTGTGTAGGTCAGAGGGGAATCAGGGAGACAGGAGAGAAGACTATTGCAATAATCAAGGCCAACAAATTATGATGACTTGAACCCAGTGATAGTAGTAGAGACGGTGAGAAGTAATTGCATTCTGGACCTGTGAAGAGGGTTGGGCCAACAAGTTTTGTCAATGGGTTAGACATGGGATATGGCAGAAAGAAAGGAGAAAAAGAGGACTTCAACATTTATTGACTGATCAACTGGAGCAGTGGAACTTACCATTGACTGAAATGGGGAAAACTGTGGGAGAAGAAAAACTAGTAGAGAGGATAAAAGAAGTGCAGGTTTGCACGTATTAAGCATAAGCTACCTATTAAAGAGCTAAGTGAGATATCAAGTAGGCAGTTGGGAGAATCTTCGGGGAAGAGACCTGGGCTCCAGATATACAATTGGGAGTATAAGATGAGGTTACCTGGGGAGAGACTGAAGACAAGTAAAGTCTAAGGACTGAGCTCCAAACAGCTATTGTCCAGGCAACTCAGTCTATTATTCATACATTCATTCTGCAAGTATTGAGTACCACCCACATGCTAGAAATATGAGATCAAGGACAGGAGACTATTTCCCCATCCTTTCCATCTAGACTAGCTTTGTGACTTCCCTTGACCAACAGGAGGAGGTACAGGTGGTAATGTCCTAGTCTTGAGCCTAGGCCCAAAGAAACCCTGTGTGCCTCCGCTCTGTCTCCTGGGACCCTGCCACCGCCATGTGTGCTAGCCTGGGTCAGCCGCTTGCAGTACGAAAATCTGACCAAGTGAGGCAGAGGTAAGGCACAGCATGCAATAGCCAGCCAACCTCTAGACAAGTGAATGAGGCCAACCTAAACGAGCCAGCACCAGCCACCCCAGTAGCAACAACACATATGCCAGAGACCATCCTGCATGAACTCAGTCTAACTTAGAAAGCAAAACCTCATAGCTGGCCCACAGTCCTGTGAGAAATGGAAGATCGTAGTTGTTTTTAGCCACAAGGTTGTGGTGTGGTTTTCCACATAGTAAGAGTTAACTAATACAAACTTTGTCTTCCCCACTCCACATTACCAAGTCCTATCCACCCCATTTCCAATGTGTCATCCATGACGCTTTGCCTGATGCCCACAGCAAGAAGTTAGAGATCCTATGGCATTTAATCTGTATTTTTCTCTATTTGTCAGAATAGGCTGGACTATGTTGCTGTAACAAATTTCAGTGGCTTAATATAACAAAGATTGATTCCTTGTTGATGGCACTTAGCTGACGTGAGTTGCCAGGGAATTCTGCTTCGCACATTCACTCAGGGACCTATACTGATGCAAGTAGCACCTGTGACACTGTCATTTCAGACATGGGCTTCCCCCAGTGCACTGAGAGCTCATACCTGTTCTTTGCCACTTCTGCTCATTGCCTATTGTCCAGGCCTGATCCTACGGCCTCATGAACTTCAAAACCACTGGGAATGCAAAGGGGTGTGTGGAGACTTATTCATATCTCTCCTATCTTTTCTCATGGCACCATGCCTTTACACCTTCGATTTTTGTGACTTCCTTTCTTTTATCAAATGTGGCACACCCAGGAGTGGCTGCCTGGGTGTGCATCCTGTTCAGGCACACGGGCCCCACACTCGGTTTAATGATCTGCTGTCACTATCTTGAAGTTCTTAATGATTTTTTAACTAGGAGGCTCTCGTTTTCATTTTGAAAATGAATTGAGCTAGCCCCACAAATGATGCAGCTCTCAACACAGGGTGCTCAATAGAATCACCGGGGGGAACATTAAAAAATACAGGTAGCCAGGAAAGGAGTTAATCAGGCTCTTGAAATAGAGCCCTGGCAAAGGTATATAAAAAAAACCCTCCAGGTGATTCCAGTGGTTAGCCAGGGTTGAGCATCACTGCCCTAATGCCATGGCCCAGATAGACTCTTTTGATATTTTCTCAAAATAAAATACAGTAAGAAATAAAAGTGTGATGTGAAAAAAATCCAAATAACTGGTGTTCTGCAGTTTCAAATGTATCAATGGCATGAAAATAGAGGAAAGACTGAAGAACGCCTCCAGACTGAAGGAGGCAATAGAGACCAGTAAACGCCACACAGGACTCTGACCTGGGTCCCTCTGTACAAAGCCAGTGGTCCCAGCTCTATCTCACAGAAACAGTAGCACATACACGTGAACACAGCTGCACAAGGATGTTCACTGTGGTGTTGTTTCTGGTACCAAAAAACAAGAATACAATCTCATACCCATTATCAAAGTGGAGACATCAGACCCAGTAAAGCACAGGGGCAATCCACATGTAATGACCTGGAAAATATCGCTGACAAACTGTTATCTGAAAAATATGTTTCAGACTCATATGTACAGCATAGTTCTATTTTTAATACATGTGCATGTTATATATATAAATAAAGTGTAATACTAAGTTCACATCTGAGAAAATAATAATTTCATTCTTAATTGCTATACATATTTATATATTTTATATATTTACATTATATCTTAAATATTTATATTTATTTATAATGTATTTTATATATTTATATATTTTACACATATATTTGTAAGTATACCTATGGCAATTTGGATTTATTTTTTCCAGTGTTTTTCAAGTAATATATTTATATGTGAGATTGACAATTGAGCTTCCTATGGCTATTGTAGTTTAGCCAATCAATAATTGTTTACAACCACCTTTGGAGAAATTCACCAGAGCTTTTAATCTTAAGGAACTACCCATTTAAGTCTTCTGAGTCAAGCTGCATAAAACATAAATGAAAAACCTTACTGAGAACAGAAGCTCCGGTTGTTTTAGGAAACCTAGAAGAAAGGAGCAAAGTGTCTGCAAGTAACTTACGTTGCAGCGAAGAATCAATGTTCTTAATTCCAAGAAATTTAAAGCTGCCAGTGCACTAATTACCATGCAGTGAACTCCTCCAAACACAGATCCATTCCATGTTTGTGTATATCCAGTCAGCCATAAAACAGAGAAGCTGGGGAGGAGGGGGCCCTGCTACAAGCTGTTTCCTCCCTCCCTCCACACGCAGTAAGTGGGGTGTGATAAGGATTTGCAACACAAACACAGAGCTGCAGAGGGCTTTGTGTTGTGAAGCCACAAGCATGAAAATCCATTTATGCAACTATCTTTCTGCCTGCCCAGATAAACAGGTTCTAGGCACCCAACATAAATCTGTCAACCGTGGAAAAAAATAACCCCCAACTTTTTTCTTTTTTTTAATATATATATATTTTATTGATTATGCCATTACAGTTGTCCCATTCCCCCCTTCATTCCCCTGCACCCTGCACACCCCCTCCCACCCACACTCCCTGTCTTTAGTTCATGCCCATGTGTCATAAGTTCTTTAGCTTCCATATTTCCCACACTACTCTTGCCCTCTCCCTGTCTATTTTCTCCCCATTGTCTATGCTACTTATTCTCTGTACCTTCTCCCCACCCTCTCCTCCCACTCCCCTGTTGCTAACCTTCCATGTGACCTCCATTTCTGTGGCTCTGCTCCTGTTTTAGGTGACCGCTTAGTCTGCTTTTGTTTTAGGTGTGGACATTAATAACTGTAAATTTGCTGTCCTTTTATTGTTCATATTTTTATCTTCTTTTTCTTAGGTAAGTCCCTTTAACATTTCATATAGTAAGGGCTTGGTGATGATGAACTCCTTGAACTTGATCTTATCTGAGAAGCACTTTATCTGCCCTTCCATTCTAAATGAAAGCTTTTCTAGATAGAGCTTTTGCTTGGGTGTAGGTCCTTACATTTCATGACTTGGAATACTTCTTTCCAGCCCCTTCTTGCCTGTAAGGTCTCTTTTGAGAAATCAGCTGACAGTCTGATGGGAACTCCTTTGTAGGTAACTGTCCCCTTATCTCTTGCTGCTTCTAGAATTCGCTCCTTCATTTTAATCTTAGCTAATGTAACTATGATGTGCCTTGGTGTGTTCCTCCTTGGATCCAACTTCTTTGGGACTCTCTGAGCTTCCTGGACTTCCTGGAAGTCTATTTCCTTTGCCAGATTGGGGAAGTTCTCCTTTACTATTTGTT
>PVKM010009465.1:0-36794 GCA_004027735.1 Carollia perspicillata
AAAATTATCTAATTGGCATGTGTGGCAAACCCAACTGAGGTATGTTTTCCAAAGAGAATTGCTAGTTCTGTAAATATAGCACTTAAATCTTAAATAGCCTGTGATTAACCTTAAGCTAAGTGGTCTGTAAACTTGAGACCTAAAATTTCCTCCAAGCCCTAAAACTAGCAGTAACTACATGGGAGATTTTCAGTAGGTAGACTGAACTTGTTATTATGGAAGTTTTTTTTCTAATTTTTTGTATAGCTCCTTAACAATAAAACATATTTTTATGGCAATGTTATGAATTACTGATGGTGTTTTATAGGTAAGATGGGCTTTAGAGATATATCCCCACATCATGTAAATGAACAAACTATAACCTCCAGATAGTACATAATTTATTCTGGAAACACAGCTAATTAATGGCATAGAAATGATTGCATAGTGAGAAAAGTGCTTATTCCTATAAGCAGATTTTCTTCTAACAAGAAAAACAATAATATGTATGTGCTTAGACCCTTAGCAGGATGATCAGGGAGGATTTCCTATAGATGGCCTTAGGAAATGACCTGGAAATGTGAGAAAGTGAAGAGAAGATATATGTTATTACAGGGACAAATCAAAAGTGGGGTTTATCATATTGGTTTAGTCAAAAAGTCATCCATGTGTTTTTTTCCATAAAATAAAAGACATGTTTTTTTTTATTTTCACCAATAATTTTATTGATTTGGATATTTTGAGTGTGTTGGCCATCTACCATGTAGTATAATATTGATTGTTCTCATTTAATGTAATTATTTGATCACTATCAGCTTTAACTGGTCTACCTGACCTTGGAACATTATTCAACAAGAAACGTCCAGAACAAAATTTTAAATGACTTTTGACACCCTAGATCAGTCACAGCACCTTCTTCACACACTGTACAAATCTTTTTTGTGTTTTTACCTTTTTTGAAATAATAAGCCATAATACACTAAAAATGTTGCTTACTTTCTTCCATCTTCAGTATTAAAATGGCTGCACAAAAATTCACCAATTTTGATAAGTTTTTTTTAAATACACACTGATACAACAGCAATCACAATACAAGCTAACAAAATCTGTTCAAATAAAGTTCAAGACAAGTAAACAACTACTAAAGCCATCACACAGAAAAAAACCTAAATGAACTATTTGGCTAATCCAATATTTTATTCTTTATGAAAAGATAATTTCATCTTTGTATCATTACCAGAAAACAGGCTGGTATTGGTTGTTTGAGACTAACATTGGTTAACAAAGAGTTATTTTGTTATAAAAATTGTTGAAGTTCAACTAGATCAAGATGTAGTAGTAGTTAAATGGTTCTCATGAATAGCAAAGGTTTCAAGCAAACATATCTGTACAGTGTTCAGCTAGTGATGAGCCAAAAAAGGTAGTTGGTTAATTTTATAGAGACAAATATACTCCATGTATCTTAGTGCACAATCATTTTAACAAAGAAGCCCGTATCAGCTCTTCATTCTGCTACTAATAATGGCAGTATGTTCAAGAGTCAGTGGCCACATGTGGCTATTTACACTAAAATTCATATTAAAGTTAAATAAAATTAAATTGTTTTGTTGCACTAGCCACATTCCAAGTACTCAATGTACACATGTATCTAATGGCTACTTATTGGATGGTGCAGATATAGAATGTACCTTTGTCAGAAGGAAGTTCAACTAGACATTTCTCCTATAGAGAGTTCCCAGCAACAAAGTACTATAACAAAGGTGTCAAACTCATTTTCACTGGGGGCCACATCAGCCTCACAGTTGCATTCAAAGAGCTGAATGTAATTTTAGGACTGTATAAATGTAACTACCCCTTAACAGTTAAGCAAGAGCTCAGTGCTGCCGCTGGGTAGAAACAAGGTGCCAGGCCGGGTGAAACAAGGTGTAGGGCAGGATTCGGGCTGTGGGCCTTTTGTTTGCCACCTGTATACTATAGGACTTGTCAGATACTTTCATCTTGAAACTGGCCTAACAGCTTAATATTATTTACTCCATTTTAGTGTTAATAACTTCAATCGAAATTATAAATCAGAGAGTAAGAGCTATTTGGGTAAAGAATGTACTTCTTTCTTTTTCTTTTAAACATATAGCATTTTATTTATAACTGTTTATAACAATTTATATAGTGCATTTTTGTATCTATATGTGTATGTTTAACAGATATACATATCTGTTACAAGCAAAGATGAGGAAGTTCTTGAATCTCCTTTTAAGAGAGATTCTAAATCTTCCTCATCTCAGCTCATGAAATTCCAAAACCAATGGAATCATTTTTAAGGGCTTTTTTTGTATTACAGATTCTCTCTTCAGCAAATACTGTTAACCCTGTCTCCAAAAGATATCCTGAATTGCACCACATCACCAAGTTCACAGTGAATCAAGCTGAAACAATATTCTTTAATTTGATTTTTGAGTTGTCATTTATATATGGTCAAGTATATAAATCTTAAGTTGACAGCATCAATAGTTTCTATGTATGTGTAAATTATATAAATCTATGTAAATAATTCACATAAATTCTACATAAAATACAAATCTATATAAAATGTGTATAAAATATATATATATAAATACATTCAAATTAAGATATAGCACATTTCCAACACCTCAGTAATCTGCCTCATGGACCACTCACTCAATATATCTCCAGGATAGTGCCTACTCTATAATTTTTGGCTTGTTCTTGAAATGAATATAACTGTGGTCATACAACATGGACATGTGTAACAAGCTCTTTTTGCTCAACCTTAGATCTGTAAGATTCATCCATGTTGGTATGTGTTATGGTATTTCATATTTTTTCATTTCATTCTAAAATGGAAAACACGAAAAACAAGTATATTCTGAACTTCTAGTTTGGAAATATACCTCAATTCATTAATCCTTTCCATGGACGGGTGGTTGGGTTATTTCCAGTTTGAAAGCACTTTGAATAAAGCTGCTCTTAGCATTCTCGTATATAAGTTTTGATGTTCAAATACACTCATTTTGCTTGGGCAGGTAATTGAAAGTGGAATGGCTGAGTCCTATCACACACATATATTCTGCTTTAGTAAATGTTGTTGAGAGTTTTCCAAACGGGTCGTGCCAGTTCACAGTCACCGTCCATATACGTGCATGTCTGTGTGAGACAGCCGCAGTAGTCTGCCTGAGTGCCTGTGACAGTCTTCGCACTGGTCTCCCTTCCTCAGCCCTGGGATTTCTGTCATCTGTTTTGCTGTACAACACTCAGAATAATGACGATCTACCTGAGAAATTAATATTTGAGCAGAGAGATCAATGAAGAGAAAAGTAAACTGTGTGAATAATGGGGAGATGGAAAAACAAACATGAAGAGCCTGAGGCCGTCTCATGACCAACACACTTGACGAAGACAAGGAGGCCTTTGAGGCTGGTGGGAAGTGGGGACCACAGCAAAGTTGTGAAAAATGAGAGCAGAGTGGTAACCAAGGGCCCAAATGCAGGTCATATTGAGAAATTGGGAATATTTCTGAATGTGGTGGGAAGTCAATGGAGACTTTTGAACATGAGATTTATGCTTTTTCAATGACATTCCTTTTAACCCCAAAGACCATGCTTTTTAAAAGCATTCAAAAAAAATCATTTCATACCTGCTGTGGTCTCCCCGCCCATGCAAGTTAAATAACCTAACATTTTCAACTTATCATTATGAATCAATAGTCCTTTAAAAATTGAAGAGATGAAAGAAAAAAGATTGTGGGTATGGAAAATTACTCTGAATAGCTCATTAAAAAGATAAACTTTTGTATTTTTCTCACATATCAAGCTGGACAATTAATACATCTATGGCTGCTCAATTTTAGTGTAGTTTATTAAAATTAAAAAATTCCTAAAATAATTGTCCTAAAGTGCATTTTAAAAATAATAATCACCCTGTGGATTACAAATAATTATTTAATGATAGTGTGAATTTGCAATTTCACAGATTCCAGTGACCTTTCTCTAAACTATCAGAATATACCCACCCTTTAAATTTCCACCTGTTCTCTTAGCCAGTGGTTATTAAAATTTACTGTTTCCAAAGTCAACCAGGGAACTCTTAAAAATAATGTAGAGTTAAAAAATTTTGTCCTAAAGTTCACATGGAAAGAAAAGCATGCAAAAATAACCAGGAAAATATATTTTTGAAAAAACGAGAAGAGGTGACTAGCTCTGCCATAAATTAAAGCATACTATAAGACCTCTACAATTACAACAGTGTGGTAATGAAGTACAAATAGAAGATAGACTGTTATAATTAAATGGAAGTCTCAGAAACAAACTTGAGTGCATATGAAGATTAGATATATGATAAAGCGGACATCTCAAGTTATTGGGTCCCAAGATAAAGTTATACAAACAATAATACTAATGATTTCCAATTGCCCATCCATATCTGAAACACTTTTACTCTCTAGAGGGTTGGAATCTACTATCTTTAAAGATCTTCACCCACCAGCCTGACGCAGATCCTATGTTGGTTTCCAATAGCTATTACAACAAATAACTACAAATTTAGGGGTTTAAAAGAGTAAAAATGCATTAACTTGTTGTTCTGGTAGCCAGAACTCTGAAATGGGTGATCAGAAGTCTAGTAGCCAGAAGTTCTCAACTCTTGGCCAAACCACTTTGGCCTATGATCCCATCCTCACATCTCCAACTCTCACCCTCCTGACTCCCTCTTATTAGGGTACTTGTGAGTCCCTCAGAGGCACTTGAATAATCTCCCCATCTCCAAATCCTTAAATTAATCCACTGCAGGTAAAAGATCTACAGATTTCAAGGACTGGGATAAATATCTAGCAGATGTGAAATGTGATGTGTTGTCTTGGCTAAAGTATGTGCAGAAAATCTGACATCACACAAATATATAGTTAGGAAAAGGAGACCACCCTCTCCCCACAAGACATCCTTGGACTACAGTTAGAAGTTCACTGGTGTGGAGGAAATTCATACATAATTAAGATCAGCAATTACAGGATTGCCTTCATTTAGAAGGGAAAAATACAAAAGCAGGAAGAGAAAAAAGAGGATAATAGGAGAAAAATAAAGAAGACAAAGATGGATAATCAGAAAAAAGGGAGAGAAAGTAAAAGTGAAAAAATAGGTTAACAGTAGGAAAAAAGTAAAGATAGAAACATCATGTGGAAAAAGAGAGAAAAGGGGAAAAAAGAAGAAAGAAAAAAAAAGTGGTAGATACCAGAGAAGAAAATAACAACTGTGTAAGCTACACTAGAGCAGTGATTGTCAACATTTTTCATCTCATGGAACACATAACAAATACCAAAAACATATTTTTTGTCCATCTGACAAAAAAATAGGTATGATTTTGATTCATTCACATCAGATGGCTATTGTTGTGTTGGCTGTCATCATTAATTTTTATTTGGCAATCTAAGGAAAAAGAGGTCAGTGTCCCTGATTAAATAGTCAGATATTGCATGTTTTAAAAATTCTCATGGCACACCACTTTTTTTAAAATTGCTACACTAGAGATATTGAAGAATAAGTATAATGTTGTAGAACTATATCAAAGTAATGGAGAGAGTTACAAATATTTCAGCAGTATTAAATGCTAGAGAAAGCTCAAGTGATTTCAGAAAAGACTAATTGACTTGGTGACAATTATTATAATACTTATTATAATCAATATTTATAATCAATGACCCTAACACATATGTTCCTAAAATGAAATCAAAATAATATAAAAATAAAATGGCATTTTGCAGAGTTAAGATATAAGCATAGATAGATTTTAAGCTATATTTAATTAGATTCTAATTTATTTAATTTTTTAGTTTCAGTTAAAGAGTTATACATTGCAATTGCCCAGTGAGCTAACTGAAAATAATTTGGCACAACTTCAATATCCAATAATATGGGTTTAATTGAGGAGTAAAATTAAATGTGTAACAAGAGGGAATTAATTGGAACATGCTAAATGTTTTTCACACCTAAGCATAAAATGCAAACACAGTCAAATGAGCAGAAGGGAAATAATTGGTTTATAATGAATTGTAATATTGAAGTATAAACCAC
This sequence comes from Carollia perspicillata, assembly GCA_004027735.1. Taxonomy (NCBI): domain Eukaryota; kingdom Metazoa; phylum Chordata; class Mammalia; order Chiroptera; family Phyllostomidae; genus Carollia; species Carollia perspicillata. The sequence goes on from PVKM010009465.1 coordinate 6,060, forward strand.
CAAGATTCTCCCAAATCCACTTATTTTCCCTTTATAGTAAATTTTATTTTTAGGTTAGCTCTAAGTTTTCCTTATCATGAATGCAATACTTAGTTCAGAATAATTAAGATATAAATATGTGAAAAAAGTATTCGAAAAATCACATATACTCAGATACCATCATGAATCCAGATACTACAACTTACACAACTTTGATGTTTAAATTTCCAAATCCTATTCAATGCTTAAGCAAGTTTTATTTATTTTGGATACTCTTAGATCTAAACCTTCCATCAATTTTGGAAACTTTAAAATGTTCCACCAAATAAATAAATAATAATAAACAAAACATTAAAAATAATATTAAATAAAAAATAAAGTGTTCTACCCAAGAGACTATTGTTAATATTCCTCCACCTAGTATATACTAGAGATAGATATTTTGGAGTTTCCAACTCATATCTTACTGTTTAGTAATAAATTTGCAACAAGTTTTTTTTTTATGTTACAAATGGTGTATGTATAACTGACTTAAAATTGATTAGAAAAAAGTAAAAAATCTAAATAAGTTTAAAAAATAAACTAAAATAGAGATCCATAAAAATTTACAAAAAACACAACATAATACATCAAAATTGCAAATGCTCAAAACACTGGTAAGGGGAACTCAGTTCTTAACAAAAATTATCATGGTGATCAATTTTTCTCTTAAATTATTTCAGGCACTCAGCAAGGGAAAGACTTGGGGAGCTGGAAGAAGAGCGAAAGTTAACTTCGCAATGCTTTTCTCTTCTGAGGACTGAAATAAATGATTTCCCCAGGTAATAATAGTTGGATAGGGAAATAAGTCATTCCCCAGATTTTATTCTTTTTAACTAGGGGGTTAACAATTAACCCTTAATAATTAAAACTGGGATGTGGCCGTGCCCCTGGGTGGAGGAAGTCATTGTTCTCTCAGTTTAGTCCTACTCTCACTCCCTAATATAATTGCCCTATACCAAATACATGAATTTTTAAATATCACCCTGGGACCACTGGATGTGGGGTTAGCTTTTGCCTAAAGAACATATTCGGTTAACAAAATATTATGCAAAATTAATTTCAAGTCCACACTACTGTCACATGCATACAAAGTGAAATAAACTAAAACTGCTTCCTAGAATAATTCCTACCTACATATACAGCATGTCAAAAAAACTGATGCAACTTACTTAAAATTTGCTCATCAACTCAAGGACGGCAGAAATATACCTCAAAGAACACATGTATTTAAATGTCTCACATTTAAATGCCATTTATTTCTCTCCTCTTTATCAAAATCCAGGAAAAAAAATTAAAGTCCAAAATTTAATTCCATTTCAAAATCACTAAAATTTCAGGAAATAAATCCCACAATTACCATTCTCAATTTTTTTCGCTGCTCACATTCTGCCAGAGGAGTCTCATGGAATCCAGATAATTATCCTTTCAATTGGTTTTCTCAGGAATGAAAAAAAGCTTGTCTAGTCTTTAAGCTTGAATTAATTAAATCCTAATCTATTTATATTTTACATTATAAATAAAGATCTTAAGACAACAGTGCCTGGCATATACTAAGAATGATCAATACAATTATTATTACTACATGTATGTACTGTTGTATCTAAAGAATCTTTTAATAACTATGAAGACATACCATTGCTATACCATACTTGTACTCATAAAATTTAAAGAAAACAAGGAATTCCTAAGTATCTATAAGTGGTATTACATTCTCAGTGTTGTCTGTACTCTGTTCTAAAGCTGCCAGAGGTTCCTGTTGTTGAAGGAAAGTTCAGACCATCAAGGTGTTACAAATAAAGGAAAAGTCTTCTTGGATTCACATCAGCAGGGTGCCAGTTAGCCTGTGCAGACTGATGGTGTGTACAATCTATAGGTTTAATATCAATGGATAAAACAAGTGGTTAATTATGTCACCAAGTTTACTTTATATCAGGAAGTGAGGGATGTGGGATGGATCAACCCATTCCTTCCTAGCAATTAATATTTGTGATGAACCATCTTCATGTACACTGTGGACATCTGCAGTGAGGTTGCCCACAATCTGGGTCTTACATGATAAGTTCCCTGCTTTCCCATCTGGCATTTTAAGTCACTTACCATTGCTTCTTTCTCTGCAAATTGCTTAGCCCCGTGAAACCTGCCTACTAAAGAAAAGTTTCTCCTCACTATATTTTTTCCCAGCTGGAAAATTACCGTCAGCAGAATCTTCGCTCAAAAGTTCATCTGATCCCACCTTGGCTGGTGTGGCTCAGCAGACTGAGTGCTGGCCTGTGAACCAAAGGGTCACCGGTTCTATTCCCAGTCAGGGCACATGACTGAGTTGCAGGTCAGGTCTCCCATGGGAGATCCATGAGAAGCAACCACATATTGATGTTTCTCTTCCTCTCTTTCTCTCTCCCTTCCCCTCTGTCTGAAAATAACTAAATAAAATCTTTTTTAAAAAAGTACATCTGATCCTTCTGAAACGTGTGCCTTGAAATTCTGAAAAGGACCATAAACCTACCTCAAAAATTGTTCTTTTGACAAATTTTTCATTTCCCTTAAATTGGTAACTTCTAGCACTTTAAGAGTGACAGACATTTTGTTTGCCAACTCCCTTTTCTGCTTTATTGGAATACCTGCTAGTGCTCCCCTGTCCTCTGTTGTTTCTCCTTTCAGGCAGGTTCAGCAGATTTTCATCTACTTAAGTTGTCCCCTTTCTTCTCCCTTAAGCCTACTTTCTTTTCTTATTCTCTTTCTTTGCTTTTGGGTGGAGATGTTATTTTTTAAATTATTGTTAGTATTAAATGCTTAACTAACCCAGGATTAGACTTCATCTGCTAATATGCTGCCCAGTTTCCCTTTATTATATTTTATGTTTCTATGCCTTTCCTTTGAGTTCTAATTACATATATTTCCCTGGTGTGCTATTTAAGGTTGCAATCATATTGAAACTAATCTAAAAATAAGATATGTCAATATTATCTTCTTAGGCTCCTTTCAAATAGATCCTAATTTCTTTTTCTTATCATGTTAATGTGTCCCATTCCTCAATAAATGATTAGCCCAAAAGCTTTAATTATTGATTTCATGTCTGAAATTTAACAGGCAACCCTCAGTACTTCCTCAGTACTTCCTCTCAGGACTTCTCCAGGGTGTCACTCCGGGTTATTCCATCAGGCCACACCTCTTCTTTTCTGCTAGGTTCCACTGGCTCAAGCCAACCTAGTAATTACTCACATATTGTTGCCCTTAGAATACCATTTTAAGAGCAGTAAGTTCTCAGTAAATCTGCTAGAACATGAGCTCTATAAAGGGCAGGGATTTTTGTCTTCTTTTTTTTTTCTTTGATGTATTGAAAGTGCTTAAGAAAGCATTTTTAAATGAATAAATAAATCTATATTTTTAGCCTGTCATATAGATCATATAGATCTAATTTGGCTTCAGCGACCTTGCTCTCTTTTAAGTATGTTCCTCCTGTACTCCCTGACACTTCCCCAGTGTGCTTGCTGCTGTTTCTTGACTTATAATAGTGTATGGAGCTTTATTCCTCTAACATCTTAAAATTTCTCTGGTTTTCAAAGTTCTTATACTCCTTTGGTGCCAACAGATTCTCCACAATAAAACACCCCACATGCGAGCTTTCTTTACTGGCTTTGACCTTGAGATGTGGGGTAATCTCATTCAAAGTGTCTTCTACTCCTTTAAAATGGAAGCAATATTTCCATAGAAACAGAGAACCCTTTGTATTTATTTATTCATTAATAAGTATTTACAACTCCTGCATGATTGCATATGCTGACTGGCTCCTGGAGTCAATATCCATGGTCAGAGCTTATATAATTAATAAATCAGACATTATTTGAAACCACGTGTTAGAAGAGAGGTAGGGATGGCCCTCCGACTGATGACAGGCCACATAAATACAGTCAGTTATCTACTTGACAGTATTTTTCCTTTGGTCCTGAATACAATTAATGACAAGATTAAAAAGAACAATGATTTTGGCTACTGACTTAATATACTAATTAATGTTCAACACTGTAATTATACTCTAATGTTCTGTACTCATGTGACACATAGCTCGTCTCCAAGTCACAGCCTCTATGCTTTATTGAGGAAATACAGGGAGGAAAATGTCCCCCAGCAGCCAGTGTATCCAAACCCATAGACTATTTCCTTTGAGGTAAGTTTCAGGGAAATTAAAAGACTCTCTTTTCTTGTTTCTCTAACCCCTGGTTTGGTGGTACCTACTTAGGTTACCTCTGTTATTAAAGGTCAGCCACAGAGGCATGGATAATCATATTAGCTAAAACAACCATTTTTTCTCCCTTTTAGAAATAAATACCTTGAATCTTATCACTAAGTCCTTAGAAATGCTGAATGTATTTATTTATCAAACTGATTTATGAACACAGACTAAATGATTGAAAATGTTTTAGGTGATAGAAATGAAATTGTTCACAAAAGCCACATGGCTTTCAGTCTAGCCACAAGGCAGATGTTAAATAGATGTTAATAAATAATGACACAATTATTATATATAGTATATTATCAATTTTAAGATATATATTTTGACCTTGGCTGGCAGTTCAGTTGGTTACAGCATTGCTCCTGGATGCCAAGATTGTGAACTTGATCCCTGGTCAGGGCACATACAGGAGTCAACCAATGAATGCACAAATAAGTGGGACAATAAATCCCTCTCTCTCTCCCCCTTCCTCTCTCTAAAATCAATAAATACATTTTTAAAAAGCATTTTTCACATGTTATTTCACTTTATCATTCTAATGTGTCTTAACAATCAATGGTGTTTCTCAATATCTAAACACCATCCAGGCAGCAGTCATCATGCAATTGTCATCGTCCACATGTGACTGAGCTGCCCACTGTTGTCACGGAGTTTGAATTACGTACATTATTTAAAACACACTGGTGAATTTCAGTGACATTTTAAATGTCTCCAAAAGATAACATCAGGCATGGTATTTTCTTGGAATTAAAAAATTGTATTTTTATACAAAAAAAAACAGGGCAGGTTTTGTTAAGGGTAGTATGAGGAAAGAAGTAATTAATAGTTAGATCGTGATAAAAGCCTTCAGAATACATTAGTGACTTTTAGTTTTATCCTAAGTGTGATGGTAAACCATCAAAATATTTTAATCAGGTAAATAACTTGATCCAATTTGTATGCTAAGAGACCAGTCTGCCTGCATCGTGTAAGCTGATTGAGAAACAATACCAGAAGGAGAGCCACTTAAGAACCTATTAATAATGTAGGATGGTAGAGTAGAGATTGGAAAAAGTATACAATTTGGAATACATTTGGAGTTAGAATCTGTAGAATTTGACAGTGAGCTGAATTTAGGGGAGAGAAAAAAGGGTGTCAGGATGGCTCACAGATTTCCAGACTGAATGATTGGGCATATGATTTAATAAGGGGGTATATTTTATAAGGTGATTAAGACTGGAGGAATGATTAAGACTAGAGGAAAGAATACCTGCAGAAAAATGCACTACTCACTCATTATGTCAGTCAAGGTAGTTAGGAGACAGAATCTACACTGCCTATTTGAAAAAAGAAAAGAAATTTCAGTATAAAGAATTGTTAACCAGTAAAACATTGTTAAGTACTAAAAGTAATAAGGGGACTTTAAAGGAACCTAGAAGCTGTAGGTGAGAAAAGGCAGCTACTCCCCCTAAAATGAGGAAGAATAATGATGAGGAACAAAAAGGAACTAAGACCTCTGAGACACACAGCTCAGCCAATGCTGAGATTCAAACTTCTGCAAACAGAGTGCAAGGCTGCCACAGGGAAGCACAGCCTGCCGGTGGTGAGGATACCTGTCAGAGGGCTTGTAGAAACAATCAGCTTTCAGGAAGTGAGCCTTTAGAAGAACCGCTGGTAGGGAGAGCATGGCCTGAGGGTGCAGCTGGAGCTCCTCTGTGCTGGGGTTTGGAGTCTCAGGCTCAATAATAAGAATGGAGACCTTGAACCTGGAAAGAAAGCCTTTTCCTACAGCTATCACCTTGCACAGTCACTCCAGTGCCCTCTATTGATGAATCATAGCATTCTGCCAGCTGGCAAGGGTTTACATATGCCAGTTCCATTATCACAAAGGTAAACAAGAGTAAATTTGGAGCTGAAAGACAATGAATTCATCATGGCACAGTAATTACATGTTACATCTTTTGATAATACTTTATGATAGATATATTAGTTACCTTATTTATTCTACCATACTTACAGGACTGGGTGAATATAATGCTATCATCAACTAACAATTATCAACAGATGTCAAATAAAAACAACTCTGACATAATTACTAGAATAAGTGGAGTGATTACATTATAAGGTATGAAAATGTTGACCTGAAACTAATATAACTAATAGAATATTATATTCCAATCATATGTAAATTAAAACTCAATCCACTAATCAATCAATGAATCAATTAAAATATAACTTTGGACCTTGATAAGGAAAGACTTTATTAGAAAAAATATTGCAAGAGAGGGAAAGCGATTACCGTAATGGGGCAGAGGACTATTGCATAAGGGGACAGACAGATCCGGCTGTGAGATCCTGAAGTGTCTCAAAGGTTAGGCAGAAAAGGAGTTTTTTTTTTTTTTAAATAAGGAGTAACTAAAGCCAAGGTGGGTTGGGGTATAGGACTAAAGGATAGTAGACAGTAGATGAGAAAATGTTTTATCCTGAGGCCTCAGCAAGAGCTTGGAAGAGGCCTTACGAAAGGTTGTATGCTGCTTCCTGCTGACAGTGTGTCAATGTCTGGGGGCCTGAGGGAAGAGGGGAAACTCAACCAAAGTTTGGTTAATGAGCATTTTGTTCAGACTGATTAGCTAGACAAGCAGTTGACCTAATCATTTAGAAAGCAAAAATATGGGAATCTGGAGGGTCTGTGTCTGGCCTTGCCATAGGTAAACGAAGAAGCATCCATGTGTCTTGTCTAAGTCACGTGCGGAAAGATGGTTCTTCAAAGTAAGGCCGTTTCAGATACACAGAAAAATTAGGGGTGTTTCTTTAACCTTCACTGTTCCAGGATTACATGGTTCAGTTAAAGTTTAGTGTTGTCACTACTGATCCGCATGTAAAGTAAATGTTGTTCTTTTCAGGATGGTTTCTATAAAAAACAAGTAAATCACTTTTCCTATTACCTCTTAGTAAGCATGTACAAAAGTCTAAAACCTAGAACAAGCAAAAGGACCTCTTTCAAATTATTTGAATCTTATAGTTGAAAAAACATAAGAGGAGAAAATAAGCTAGAACAAAATTATACAGTAAGACTTTTATATAAAAGCATCCTTTTGTACCAGATTTCAACTAAAAGGACTGGAAGCTGAACTATTACATAGTACTTAGAACTCAGTACAAATCTTGACATTGTTTATGCAAAACACTATAAGAGCCCTCGCTAGTGTAGCTCAGTGGATTGAGCACAGGCCTGTGAACCAAAGGGTTGCTGGTTTGATACCCAGTCGGGGCACATGCCTGAGTTGAGGACCAGGTTCCCAGTAGCGGGTGCTTGAGAGGCAACCACACATTGATGCTCTCTCCTTCTCTTTTTCTTTACCTTCCCCTCTCCCTAAAAATAAATTAATTAAATCTTAAAAATATATATAAGAGAATAAATTTGTAATTAGAGCTAAGAGAAATAAAGAAGATAAAATAAAGTGCAGAGTTCAACAAGGAACTACATTACTTACTGCTTCCCTAGCTAAAGTTCTGAAAGACGAAGGAATGCTTGTGCTTTTAATTTCCATGCCTCCCTTTTTGCTGTGTTTTCATATGTAGACCAGCACACAGAAAGCCTGAACTGTGACTATTTAGAAGTATTTATCTATCATATGCTGTCAGTATCTGGAGAGTGTCACTAAGAATATTTCAATATGCAATGCCAACATGACTAGTGTAATAACAATGAAATGTTGATGAAAATAATGTTGTTAAAAATGATGAGGAGTGTACTGAAGCAGTTCAAGGCCAGGCAGGTTCACACAGGATTCAGGCAGACAGAAGAAAATTTGAGGAGACATGGGGATGTCAAACCTGCCATTATTCCGGGGCGGTGAGATCTATGCATGCAGCAAGCTGTAAATCCAACTGCAGGAAGTCCTGATTCCCTTATATACTAAGTGCACACAATGCCAGCAGGGTGGGAGTACTGACCTTCAGTTATACAACAGAGCTTCATTCTACACATGTGGTCCCCTACTCAAGGTTATATGAACATTGCTAAATTATGTTTTCCTGGACATCCCAGTGAGGGAGCCTGACTGACTCCATTTTCCCTACAAGGAGGATACAAAGCATCCCTCCCCTAAGAAATCCATAACCTCTAACAGGAAAGAAGAGATTTTAACATTAGGTCATGAGCCAGAATAATATTAATTCCTTTTCCTATGTTATTTATTTTAAATACATTTCAATTTTAACTGCCACTTATAGAACAATATTTCTCTACCTGAAAAGGTCATTGCAAGGGAGAATTAACTTAATTTGTAAAGCCCTTTGTAATTTCAAATTATCCTGAAATCATCTCTTTCAACCATTCTAGAAAGGAAGTATATCCAATGTCATGCTTTTAGAGGCAATTAACTTTTAAAGTCAGGTAGATGTAAACTAGATACGTACCTGCTCTGAAAGAATTTTGTTTATTGCTTTGCCTCACAGAAGTTTCCAAGTTTAGAATAAAAGGTACATCAAAATATATTTAAAGTCACAAACTATAAATTAGCCAGAAAAATGATAATACTATTTGCATCTCCTTGTCTAATTCTTAGTAATAGGCTTTTATTCTGCGTGGCTGCAAACCATAAAGAACTTTCCTTCAGTTTCTTTATCACTGCAATGAGGCACATAAACCCAAATGTACCAATTAATCAGAAGTGCAGACAGTTCCTTAGTGCCTGGAACATAGTCAGTCCTCAGTGACTGGGCCTCTGTATAACTCTACACTCTCACCCAAATACTCAAACAAGAGTACTGGTGGGTTCAGTGTTTGAGAATCTTACCACCTTCTATGCTTCTTTTACTGGTTATTCCAGTAAAGAAGAGCACATTTTAATATGCTCAAATTAAAAGAGCACATTTTAATAACTTCTCTTGCTTTACTATTCTTTTCAAATAGGTAGGACTTAATTTCTTAACACTTTCTTCCACTATTCTAATGAGATTATTGCTGAATAATATACATCTTTCATAAATGTTTAGTTTATTTTCCCACTCTCATTTGCAACTAATCCATGTCCACATAGCAACAACTCACCATGAAATTATTTTTAATTACAAATCCATCTTGGTTTGGGTACAGAGACTAGTGTATACTAAGTTTTCCTACTGGACACACATAGAGAAATTCATTTTTTAACAAGAAAGCAAGTGAAGAGAATAGGGAGCTACTATTAGGGAGCATGGAATACTAAAGTGTGATCTTAGAAAAGTTGAATTTTATAAATACCGGAACAAAGTTCCCCAAAATAACTTGCAACAATTACAATTTGATGAGGGGGAATTTACAAAAACCATACAGAATGGAAGTACTCATATTTCCAACTGAGAAAGGTTAAATGAAGAGAATTTGGGGTGGGAAAAAGAAACGGTGAGGTCACAGTGGCAGTGATGGTGTGAAGTAACGGCTGTAAGACAGGAAATACAGCACAGGGAATGCAAAGTCGTCCCTCTGTCTTAGACATAGTAATGGCCTCCGCACATTCCAAAGTGTTGGATGTGTGCACACTGAGCCACTCCGATGTGGTCTAATTGACTCAAATGGATCATTCATTCTTTTACATTTCTTGCCTAAGTAATCTATACCAAATTTTATTGAGCAAATCCAACGGTTCATCATGAAAACAATTTCAGAGAAAGGAGAGAATATACTATGCATTCATGAGTATAGGAGTCACAATTGTTAAGTGCCTAGTAATCTGTTCAGATGAAAGGTTCTATACAACGTAAATCCAACATTTACATGAATAGATTACATCTACACTTGGTTTGCAAAAGTTTCTTAAGAGATTTCCACATCTTAATTATTTTCTCTAAGCTCCTTATTGCAATAACCATTCATTATTGATAACATCCTAATGCAATTCTTTTTTCCCATATAAGGTTTTATTGATTTAACTAGCAAAACAGAGTAACTCAGAGACCCATGGAGAAGCTTCCATAATGATAATGAATGATAAAGCAATGACAGCTAGGGAGGTGGGTTAAGGGGTGAGGGTTATAGCAAAAAGGAAGAGGACTCATGGCCATGGGCAACAGTGAACAGTGTGGTGGTTGCCAAGGGGAGGGAAGTGAAAGTGGACTAAATGGTAATGGGAAAGATGCACAACAAAAATTACATCAAAAAATAAACGAAAGATAAAGCAAGCAAAAAATAAAATACCGTTATATAATGAAATGCAAGTAGCAGCCAAACAATCATGTTTTCTCTTGTGCATTTTACACAGAAAGAAGGGTGGGTGTACTAAAGGAGGATAAAAAGGATGTTCATTTCAATTGCTCCTATATTTTCCTTCATTTTATGTTGAATGGCTCTTTAACAAAGATTGCAAACACTACTGGGAGGAGAGATGATTGGAAATAAAAAGTCTCGGTGCTACATGTTTGTGCACATGGACTGCAACTCTGAGATTTTGAAGCATGAGGTTGCTGAGTCAAAAACCTCTCCAAGAGTGTTATTGGGAAAATGACAACTCTTCTTGAATGAATCTCATTAATGGAGAAAGTCAAGCCTAGCAAGCCACTTGTAGTAGGAGTGACAGACTCGGAAAAAAAGAGAGTAGGTCATATTGATGACACTTGTTTTTGTTTTTATATGCCTTTAAAATTGGCTAGCTAGAACAAACAAGATTTTTTGTTCATGTTTCAAAGCTTTCTACAGCTTTTGTTGCTTTGCTAAGGACAAAATATTTTTTATTTTCTTCTTTTGCTATGAATATTCACTGCAAACAAGTAAAGAAGTGTGGGGAAAACCATGATTTCTCTAAGAGAGTTAGATTAAGGAAATACAGTTTTCACTAAAATGAGATAGTCCCCTGAAGTTGCTCTTTTTTTAACTTTGTTTTTGCTTTGTAACAATACATAAGGTAAGAGTTAACAGAACACTTAAAGTTTTAAAGGAGGGCAAAATATAAATCAATTATTTTGTTTATTGAATCTATCTCACTTATTCTGAGATTTTGTAGTGTACCTATTGTTGCATAATTTCACTTCATAAGTTTTACCTCTATTGATCTTATCATAAGAATTTGCCTCTTGTCTGTACTTGATGTTAGCACACTTAATTTGTAAACAGAGCATTCTGATGTTTAATATTACCTAGGTAGTACCTGGGCATCAGAAAAGATAAAAAACATAGGCTATCTCTTACAAGACATGTGCATTTTGAAGTTAACAAACCATAAGGAGATATTCTCTGCAGTGTCTCCTGAAAGGCCCAAGACCTACAATAGCTCCAATATAGGAATTTAGGGCTCCCTCTAAATGAGTTTAAAATGATATGCCACATAAAAATGACCTACATGGCTTAATTGATTTTTACAACATGCGAACACATTTTAGCCAGTTACAATTTGTACAAGTTCAAAAGAAAGATAATTTTCTCCTCATCTAAAGATTGTTAAGCAAGAATTTGAATTTTCTTGTCGTCTTTCTAACAGTGTAAATCACTAACGAATCATCGGATTTTTGGCCTTAGAAGGAACCTTGGAAATGATCCAGTCTGCTCTTAATTCTAAACGTGTAAAGCAAAGCTAGGAGAGACTTAGCAACTTGCCTGTTATCCAAGGAAGGACGCAAAGTCAGGTCTCCTGACCACTAAATCCAGACTTCTTTCCACCAAATGTCGTGCCTTCTTAGCAAAATTATTGTTTTCACTTCAGTCCTGCTTCTCAATATTTTTTTTGCCTTTCGACAGTTTTATGCATATTTCTTTCACAGCCTATTATCACTGATGCATTTACTACCACATACCTTGATGTTTTACAGTCAGTCTCAAATATTTAAGGCAGATGCATTGTGTAATGTTTTGCCAGTTTTTTAGTACAGGAAGAAACAGCAGCTGAGGTACATACCTGTTCTATTAAAAACAGAACAGTGGGACTATCAAGTTTTAAACTGCTTTGATGGCTTATAATAGGAAGCCTTGTCAGAATAGCGGGAGCTCAAATTCTGATTGATTAGTGTGGTCTGGTACATCATAGCTGACTGCCTTAGACCCAGGCTCTTGTGTTCATGCTATCACTGGGTTACTGAATTCTGTGAAAATGTGATCATATGACTGCTGTTCCACTGCCACCATCACAAAAATAATGTGATAAATTTTGCAAGAGTTTCTCAGGGCCCAACATTTTTCAATAAAGAAAAAAATATGACAATGGCATGCAATATTTCAAGCATACTGTTCTGTTGCCTACTTACTTTTTAAGCTATTGTCTTCTAATATGTTTCTACTTTCACTGCTTATCATTTTCTCTACCTCAGGGTCTACAACATGAGGAATGCTGAGGTTTGGTAAATGTGTTTTATTGTTTTGGTTGCCATTTTTTTTCTGGGAAATATCTGATAAGGTGGAGAACAGAACACTGCACAATTTTTTCCCTGGGTTTCTTCCTCTCTACATTTCAACATTTTGTTTCCTTTTTAAAAGTTATGCAAACTCTATAAATAAAGAAAATTCTGTTGTATACGTAATATTCAAGATGCAGCTGAGTTACTCTAACCCCAAAAGTTACTTTATAAATTGTTTACATGTATTTTTTCTTAATTAGTTCCTGTTTTCTTCACTTGTAGTACTCATGGTGAGTTTAAAATACACCAGACATCAAAGGAGCTGGAAAGGAGGCAACTGTTGCTTACAGTACATTACTTGCTAAATTATTTTATGTGCTGATACTGATCCTAACTCCTCAGTTCAATTCTATCAATGGTGAACTTCCATGTGTTCAACCAGGATCAATTAGGCCTTAGTGCAGGTACAGCTCATCCTTTCAAAGTATTTAACATTCATCAAATGAGATGTAAATCTCATTTATCATTTGTAATGCTTTTACAAATGCACTTGCTTCAGGGGCAAAACTCATCTACCAGTCATAATTAAAATCTCTACCTTAAAATATACACTTATAACCATGGAATGTGTTCATATATTATACTGACACCAGGTGGAATTACACCTCTCGGGGTTGTTGTTCTGTAATAAATAAATTGTTTACATCGTTTTGCTCAATTTAAGTATAAAAGTTTGATTGTAATAGATAAATTTCACCTAAATCAAGGATTTTTTAACTTAATCACCTTATAAGGATAAGGATTTACTGTCCTCATAATTTATAGGGAAACTTTAATGGATTATGACTATTTAATATAATATGTGTGTAGGTGTGTGAGAGAGAGAGAGAATGAAAGAGAGAGAATTCTCATATTCTTTTTCAGTTTCTCAATAAGGAAACCTATTAATCCCTAACTGGTGGTGCTAAAATCATTCTTTCCATTATTACTTAGTATGGACTTCTCTATGAATGCTTCAAGGCAAGGTATGATTTAAACAGGTTATAGTTCGTCTCAGGCTGTTTGTATTAGAATATGCATTTATTACTTTAGGAAACATTACCATTTAAATTTGTATTTGTTGAGATTACAGAAATCAAGTGCCTATTCTTAAAAAGTTGATGTACTAAAGTGACTTATTGAAGACTGAAAGAGCATGCTATTCCTTCCGTACCTTTCTCCATGAATTTCTACCAGCAGAGGACGAAGATGAGAAAGGAAGGACAGGGCTGACATGACTGTGCCTCTGCAGAAATGAATCAGGGGTACCGACTGCCATCCTTGAATGATAGCCGAGTGATACCTGTCTGATCTCCTGGGATGAGTGGGAGCAATATAGGCATCTTGGTGGATTCTTTGGTTTAGCACATAGATTGTAGAGTGTATGAAGAAGATATATGTGTATGTTAAAATTTTCAGAAGACTGCAAGTTGCGATCTAGCTGGAGAAACATTGTAAATATTTGTACATAGGACAATGACACCTCTGTCCCCTTCACAGTAGGCACCTGGAGACCTCACACAATCCTCTCAATCACCATCAGCTGCCCTGTCATATTTTTCTGAATCTCATTGATGGTCTGAAATCTGTTCCTTTTCAAAGGTGATTTTAGTTTTGGGAAAAGCCAGAAGTTGCAGGGCACCAAATCTGGGCTGTGGGGAAGCTGAGTCACCTGGGTGACTGGATGTTTCACCAAAAATCTCTGCACAGGACATGATGCATCAGTGGGCACATTGTTGTGATGAAGCTACCAATCACCAGTTGCTCATAGCTGTAGCCTTCTGAATCATTTGAATAGTTTTGCAGAGGAATGTTCAAGTTTAATGCAGTTTGAAGCAGATTCATTGCTCTACTCGCTCAGTCATTTTGAATGTGATAGCCACACAGTACACATGCTCACTCAATGACATCTGCTGCCCCCACTGACTAGTACAGTGAAATCATCATTATTCACAAATGCACATTCCAGTCCATTCTCCTTGACTGCCAGGTTACACTGATGTCACACAAACTGTTCTCATTAACAATGGCTGGACTTTTTCCAGGCAGGCCTCATATACCTAGCTTAGACAGGGTGCAATCATTCACCTTTTAAAGGATCATTCTGGTTTCTTCTGGGAATTAGAACCTAGTCAGACTTCCTGCATTACAGATGATAAAGGCTCAATCGTGGCCACATGTGGAAGTCATAACAGGAATGTAACAGAACCCAGAGAAATGTAACAAGGTAAATCCACAAGAATATGGAAGGTAGACTTACTTATTATATTTTCTGATAAAGATTTCTTGGACATTCAGGCAAGAAGAAAGCCCTACAAGAATATTACCATAATTCCAAAGGCTTGAGCAGAATTTAATTCCACTTAAGCATTAATTAAACAAATGAGACTTGCATGTAATTCAGAATCCAATATTATTCCCCCCTCCTCAATGCTCATCTAAACCCATCTGTATATCTGGTTCTTTCCTGTCCCTGAGTGAAATCTTGGATAGGCCTAAAAACTTATCTTCTGACTCACAGAAAATGAAATTTCCCTCTTCACTTTTAGTTGCCAGCCTAATATCATTCACATAATTAAAATGTCCATTATTTGTAATAGTCAAAAAACTGAATTATATTTTAATTATAAGTGTCTCCCCTTTCTTGAGTTGGACATGAACGTTTTACATGACTAGTAGTGTCCTGAGGGTCAAGGTGCACTCCGGGTAAGATAGACGTTTAAAGATCCCTTTCTTTCATGGAGTATTATGGTTCTCTGGGTTTCCCCCATTACTCAACTTGTTTTTTACTCTTAGATAGAGTAAGATAACCCAAGACTGGCCTTCTGTTTGCATGTGGCCTAGATTTGGTCAACAAGAAACATACAGCCTTGATCTATTGTATTGGGAGTGACAGTGCAGTTAGTTTCCTAATGCAGCACTCTGTTCTGCTGTGACAGGTCATTTCATGCAGCCTTGGACTCTGTTTTTTTTCATAAAGAGCACATGGGAGAGGAGGTGTTCAGATGTGCATCTGATAGCATTGAAGTCCCTTATGCTCCCTAACTGCATGTACCATAAATCAAGACCCACACACAACTTGAACTGAAGTAAACATAGTCTCCGTTATTCCTTTTTAAATAAATAGTAGTGTCTCTTAAGAAATTTTCCCTCTAATTCCCCAGAACAACCTTTGAAATTGAGGTAGATCTTGAACTAAAGATTGAAAAATTGATTTATAATGTCTTCAGTTGAATGTGTAACGTAATTGTCTACCACCTCACTTTGGAATGCCAGAGCCCTTACCACCTGACATTTTATTCTTGGTCCTCTTGGTCACTTGGACATTCTGGTACATAGACATATAACTACATATAAGAGCACTCACACCTTAAATTAGTAAACCTAGTCATACCAGTTTCCTTCCTTCCAATATGTTATCCAAAATGGTTGCTGCCAACTTAATTAATTGAGAAGACTGGATATTTTAGTGCTCATTCGCCTCAGATTTCTTGTTTTGTTTGTGTTGATTATAAGCTACATTCTTCCTTTCCCAGTCAGTATTCTTATTATCATCACAGTATTGCCTACTGTGATGATGATAGAGATGTGTAAATTCCTTTGGCAGAGAGATTAATGTCCTACTTGAGTCTGTTATAGGCTGAATTACATTCCCTAAATATTTAAATGTTGAAGTTCTAACCCCACATTACTTCAAAATGTGACTATATTTGTAGATAGAGTTTTTAAAGAGGTAATTAAAGTTAAATGAGGCTGTGGGCTTTAGTCCACTGTAACTAGTGTCCTTATAAAAAGAAAAGACTTGGACACAGGTGCATAGAAAAGAGCATGTAAAGACAAAGAGAAAATAGGTACCTACAAGCCGAGGAGGAAGGCCTCAGAATAACTCAACCTTGCTGACATCTCAATCTTGAATTTTTAGCCTCCAAAACTACAAGATAATCATTTCAGTTGTTGAAATCATATAGTCTGTGGTACTTTGTTATGGCAATCCTGGCAAACTAATACAAGGTCCAAGCAGAAAACACATCCACGTTGGCCAGAAACAGGGACATCATGACATTGTTTTTGTGCGAGTCCATTAAAATAGCCTTGTCTCTCAGCCTTCACACCACAGCAACTCAGGAAGGATTTTATTTAATCATTTCAAATGCATCATCATATAGTTCTGACAGTTCATGCATCACAGCAGTGAGTTTGATTGTACATCAATATCTTTCCTTAAAGAAAAAGGAAGACATTTTATTATGAACCATGTAGAGTTTTAAAAAGACAAAAAGACTTATTAAAGTATCTGTTAAATTAAAATATTTGTATAAAATGAATTTAATCTAGAAATGTGGGAGAAGAAAATAAAGGTTTAACTAATTGTTGTTTAAATTTTGCATAATATAGATATTAAGCTAAATGATTTTTATTCAATATATTTGATTAATGATAAATATCTACACATATTATGTAACTAATATATTTAAATATATTGCTTTGTGTGGACATAGCTGAGTTTTACTTTCAATAAATAAGATAATAGGGTAAATTGGGTTTTTGCCACTCTTCTGATAATAGTAAAGACAAACAAAAATAAATAGTTCATGTCAACAAGTAATTCTCTTATCTGAATTTCATTCCCTCATATGTTCAAAGATAGTATACCCAGCAAAATGATCATTTTAGGTCTTGAAGTAACATTAACCAAAATAAAGCCAATTATTTATTTGAGTGAAGAAAAGTTTCATTAATTTTTTCTTCCCAAGAACAAAGATAGCAATTCCTTTTAAAACAGCTCATACGATTTACCTAAAGACCTAGTTCTGGCATGTAAAGTCTATTTGATGGATAATAATGTGAAGTTAAAGATCAAAAAAAACAATTACTACACTATCAATTTTCTCATATATACTTCTGTATCTTCTCTGTGATAAAGACTTTTTATATTTGTAAAGGCAAAATATTATTAGAATTCAAAAAAAGCATTTCATGTTTATTTTCAAAGACAAGATTTGTCTTTTGGAGTTAGTGATCAATTGCTTGATCACCTGAGATCAGTTGCTCTGTTAAGGTAACATTTGAGTAAGGTCAGACCTTTTAAAGATCTATGAATACTCAATTTGAATTAAAGTGGTTTTTTTTTTCCCAAAAATGTAATGATTTTTAAGTAGCTAGCAAACATTTTATAGTAGTTGAAATAAAATATGTTCACTTAGGCACTCTAAGAATAAATAGGAACACAAGAACTGTAGAAACCTCTTGGATGGCAGCAGAGCAATAAACTATATTAAGTAGAAATGCACTATTGGGAAGAACATGGTAACAAAACTTGAAAGGTTATAAAATAGACAAACAGGCTTATATATATTATATTGTATAAGTGCTTCAGGACAATGTACTGGATTGATCTATTAGAACTTACTATTAAAGTCATGATTTACTATTATCCATGGTGATGTAATTATACACATTATAGATGTGTCCATCTGCAGAAAACCTATCAGTATAGTGTGAAAAAGTTGCCAATTATAATAAGTCTCCTATGAACAGAAATGGAAGGTATTTTTGTGAATGTTTTGGCTTAATTATTCTATACTATCACCAAAATATTTCCCAGTTAATGGTTTCTTGTACCCCACCACTCAGTGGCCAGGCTGCAGTCATGTCTGCATGTCTTTTTTCATATCTCTTTTATTTTAAAAGTGTTCCTGAATGTTCAGGTGTTTCCTATGGTATTTTAATATTGAGAAAGTTTTAAAATTTTAATCTACTAAATGTATTAATCTTTTCATTTCCTTGTGATATAATTTTCACCCAAAAATTGTATTAAACATTAAGCCTCAAAATAAGCTAATTAGTAGAGTTTACTGTATTTTTTAAATTCATTTGTGTCTTATTTGTTTGATTGTGCATTTACTTTTAATACTTTAATTCATCTGTAATTTCAGTGTTTTAGATATGAAATGGTCCAACTTGATATTTGTTTTATAGACCACTTTCCCATATATTTGTTAAAATTTTTACTTTATTCTTAATAGTTTGTAATGCCTTTATTATGTACTAAGTATATAATAAGTAATATATATATACATATAAAAATTTTGTTTTATGACAATTTGTTTTTTCTATGTATCTGGTTTCTAATTCTCATTATTTTTATAATTGCACTATTTTGTTTTTAATAACATGATAATGTTTTATATCTGGTAGGGTAACTCTATCCTTGTTACAATTTTTAATATCTTATATTTTGTCCTTAAACTTTAGAGAATTAAGTTGAAGAGGAAAAACACACAGGCATTTCATTGGCTTTAAACTAAACCAATAAATTAATTTGGGGATAACTGATTTTTAAAAACCATTTTATTTTTCATCCAAAATATAATATAGTCTCTAATTACTAAAAGTTTTTTCTCAAAAAAGTTGTATAAAAATGTCAAATTGGTACCATGTACTTCTTTTTAGAGTAATTTCTAAGTATTTATGGTTGATATTTTATGTTTATTATTGTTTCCACATTTCAAATTCTGAGTGTAGTTGGCATATAAAAATGAATTAGATTTTGTGTCTGTCTTAAATATAATCAACATATAAATGTTTAATCATATCCAAGAATTTTCAGTTGCTTCACTTTGGTTTTCTCACATTAATTCGTAGCAGAAACTATTTTGTCCTACACAATGGTCCTCCTTATCTCCCTTACTAAGAGATTCCTGGTTTTATTTGATGCATCAATACGACTTTAAAAACAACCTCCCCCTGTGGTTGGAGCATCATCCCACAGACCAAAAGCCATGGGTTCCATCTCCAGTGAAGGCACATACCAGGTTTCCAGTTCCACCCCTGATCAGGGCACACGAGAGAAGGCAGACAATTGATGTTTCTCTCTTGCATTGAAATTTATCCTCCTTTTTCTCTGTCTCTCTTCCTCTTGCTCGAAAGCAATGAAAAAAATGTCCTTGGGTGAGGATAAAAATATTTTTAAAAAATAAATAAAAACTGTCTCTCAGCCTCACTTGCAGAGTAGAAATGAGCATGGGGCATAGTCTGTGTAAGTAGAAAATTTCAGGTGGACCTTACATGAAAAAATTAAATAACAGGACAGACTCACCTAGCCGTGATCTTTTTTTTCCCCTTAACATTTGCCCTGACCCTCCTTGCCCAAGGTAGAAAATGATAATTGGGGTCAAGAGCTATTTTGAAAACAACAATAATCTTGTCCTAAGGAAAATGAAGCAAAAAAGAGAAGGTGTGTCATTCTCTAACAGTATTAGCGAACTCATACTGACACTAAACATCCTACCTCTAATATTATTTATGTGAAGAAGTAACAACAACAACAACAACAATAATAAATTCTCATTTTGTGTAAGCCATGGTTTTTCAGGAGCCTCAGCTGAGAAGCAATTTCAAACAAATGCAATAGCTATATTGTTTTGATATAATGACATGTCTTTTACCACTTACTATGTATGATATTACTATATCACAGAACTGTACAGACCATGTTAAGTAATAATGGTGACAGCTTTTTGAATCTAGAACTCAGACCAAACACATTTCCTATTATATTTGAGTCTTGCGTGTCTATATAATAATCCTGAATATTTAATGTATTCTGGCTCCTATTCTGGTGGGCATTCTTAAAATTAACAGGTCCCTGTATTTGTTGCCATAGCCAATCCCAAAGCATTGGCTCTGCCTTGCAGAGGTCACTATTCATTCATTCTCAGAGTGATTGCATTGATCCCACTTTGACCTTTCTTCCACTGGTAGCTACAGGCAGTGTGAAGAGAAGAAACACAGGGGATCATGTTGGAGAATGAGGTGTTCCTCATAATAGCCTGATCAATGGTTTGGGAGCTACATAGAATTCTACCACTATTTGAAGTTTAAAAATAAGTTGCTGAAAGAAAATTAAAACCTGTGATCATAATGTGAAAAATTGTATCAAGTAAGTGAGATAAAAGCTAGCATTTAGCCTTTTATGAAAAGGCTTCAGGAAATTATATGTGGTCATGAAAATATTATGTTTCAAAAGACTCTTACAAAAGAACAGTACAAAACTATCTTTGGAGGCACTTTTGTGATTATGAAAGAAAATTATTCCCTGTAGAACAATGCACCTGGCATAGTTGAAATGGGAAAATCATTTTTTTACACATAAGTGCTTTTATAATTATCAATGGAAGCAAATATTAAAGTGCATAACACAGAAAAACCTCAATCAGATAATAAATCCATTAAGAACTATGGTCTGAAAATATGAATTTCAATTCAATATCTGATATACTGAAATTCTCAATCAAATGCCATAAAAGTAAATATAATAATGTTATTAAAACTAAATAAATATGATAAAATTGCAAGTACTAACCACAATTACATAAGACAGATTATATAGTGCATGAAGCCATTGTTTGTTTAGAGAAATAATGACTAAAAACTATAAATAATAAGTAATAAAAATGACTAATTACATATACAGAAGTATGATACATGGAGTATTTCTTTGTGGTGGCTAGAACTTGTATCATAAACTGGTTAATTTTCATCTCCATTAAATACACTTTTCCTGTCCCTCATAAGGACATTGAAGAAAAAGAATACTACATTGTGATCTCCAAGTATGAAAAGAATTCTATACCTGGTGTCAGAAAGAAGGGGGGAAATAAAGACCAGCAATTATACATGAGTTAAGAAAACTAATCTTCCCCTCTCGGTAAAGAAGAATCAACTAAGCTGAAAATTAATGAAAATTAATGAAAAAAGCTGTGATAAGAAATAGGTGAGAGCATGGGCAGTGCTTGTCTTCTGCTCAGATCTACTCCGCCCCACTACCACCCTCAACTCCTGCCAGGGAAGGAAGGCAAAAGAGAGCTGTATAACATGCGAGCCCAGGAAAGTTGTCTGCTGAGTATAGAGTGACAGAGGTGGAGTCTAATGATTTCGGAGATTTCATCTTTCCACTTGGCTGTCTCTCAGTCCTTTGGCTTTGTCTGCTGTCTAGTTCCTCATGTGGTTGAAGATAACATCTACATTACCAGCCACCTTCAAGTGCCCTTTCAACACAATGCCCACAGGAGACATGTGTCTCTTTCTCAGGACTTTCCGGTATACTTCCTGTCATATCTCAATATGAGAACTGTTTCTTATGTCAAGTGCTAGTATTTTTCTTATGCCCAGAATTTGTTATTGTATATGTAATCATACTGAACAATGATATCATTGAGATAGACTTAAACCAACAGGGCAAATGATACACTGAGCCAAGTCTCAGGGATGGGTCTTCGGTGGTTTTTGTACTTTGTTTTTAATCAGATGCTAGTTAACAACAGAATGACAGTAATAACATTTACTCTAACTCTGTGCCTACCATCAAATTTTATAATGATACTTTGTCTTCCCTTGTTGCTTGTCTACAATGCATATAATGGATAACTGTGCAACAGGAATGTCTTGGCCTTTCACAGTTACCTCACTCTAAAGTAATAAATTGGCTTGCTGATTTCGTTAAAGAAAGGTGAAAGGAAGACAGTATTACAGTCTAAAAATTCTTGAAGCCAGCTTTGTCAAACAAGCTCCTCCAAGGACATTTCCCAGGATATTATTTACAAGGTGGGAATAGAATGTCAGAATAAAAGTATGAGCTGATTAGGTGGGCCAGTATCTAATGCTTTCCAAATAGAACTCTAATAGGGGTTATGTAAAGGTAGTAAGTAATGCTAAAGTGAAGCTTCTCTCTAGCTCTAATTTCAAGTGAAAATACTGGGGTTATATCATGTTCTGGTCAGCTCCGAGCTACAAAAAATTGAGCTTCGACAAGATCCTTAGGGAGAAATCATTCATGTCATTAATTCTCTACTGTATAAATGTAGGAGTGTGTGTGTGTGTGTATGAATATTTATATATATATTCAGCCACCATATGTCATCAGATCTAAGAAGTCATTATTTTTTTTCAAAAAACCATTATTTCACTTACTACTAAACGAAATAAAGCTACAGTTAGAAAATAAAATTGCCAATTAATTCATGACATCATCATCAAGAACTATAAGAGATCTAAGATTTTACTTTATTTGGAACCTGACAAATGAGCTTTCCACAGTTTCCTGCATGCTGGTGGAAGACTCCTGGACGAGAGATGAAGAACAGTTGATTATTCAGGACAATAGCAAGGTCCACGGTGTCAGCATTCTTGTGTTAATTCCCAAAGGACAACATGCTTAGGGACATGTGACATCTGTTCACATAGTGGACTGTCTTACCTTAGAGGAACTCTGAGTTAATGGAAACTAACCTTTTATAATGGGTGGTCAAATACTTGGCAGCCAAATCAAATAGGTAATTTTCAGGCCTCTTTACCAAAAATATGTGTAATTTATAATTTCATGACAATAATTCCCAGCTAATCAGATTATTTTGGTCCTTAAATAAAATCAAATGTATACATGTATGCACAAGGTAACTGGCACACAATAGCATTTAATAAACATTAGTTTTCTTTTGTTCTTTCATATTTTCACCTGTGAAATAGACATTCTCTAAAGGCCATGCCCACTAGCAACTTAAAATTTGACTTTCTCTTAACAGGGAATGATGTTGCATTCCAAAATTACAAATATTGTTCATAAATAATTGCCTTATATAAAGTGATGAAAGAACAGCAAGATAGCCGGTTTTGAGAAGGCAAATGAATCAGTAAATGAAGGGAATATGGATAAAAAGGGGAAAAACATCCAGAAAGTGAAACTAGAGGCACAAAAGACAAATGTAGTTTATTTTTCAATTTAGCATTTAGATGAGCCCAAAACAGTAACCGCCACATAACCCCGTCCAGGCAATACATTTCCCTCCATATGGACTCTTTTATAAAGCATGGCATGGGAAATCTGGCCCACATTCAATCCGGAGCACCTGGGAAATTCCTAAATCAGACTAAATACAGAAATTAATTCAACCAAATGGTCTGTTACTAAGCACAATAAAAATGATAAATGAATGAAAGATTGAATAAACAAATAAACACAAACAATCAAGTACAGTTTTGTCCTTTAGCCCATAAATCTTTTTTTTTCCCCCAGTCCACCCCTAGCCCATAAATCTTTTATCACAATTTGGATATTGTGTTTCTGTCTGAATGCTAGATATTTTTTTTAGTTTTTTCTATTTCCTATGTTTTATCAGGTCCAGCAGATTTGAAATAATTAGGTAACATTTGAAAGGAATATGAATTTCTGGTTGAATTTTAATTTTTTAATTAAGTAGTTTTATTTATGTTATTATTTATATAACATCATAAATGTTCACCTCAGACTGATTGCATTTTGAATACCATACTGACGTATTTCCAAGTCAGGAGCTTAAACTGAGAGCATAAGGTCAGCTGTTCGTTTTCACCTCCTTTTTAATTTATATTTAGTGCAAACCAAAATATCATTGCTTAAGTTACCCTTGTCTACAATATCCTCTTGTTTATTTTTACTTTTTATTATTTTTATTTTTTCATATTTTTAAAAAAGTATTTGATTGTCTAGGCTATTACAGTTGTCCAGTATCCCCCCTTTGTTCCCTCTATCCAGTCCGCCTCCACTTCCACTGTCAATCCCAAAGTTGTCCACATCCGTAGGTCATTCATATATGTTTCTAACTAATCCCCTCACTTTCTTTCAACCAGTCTACAACTCCTCTCTCCCCTCTTACAACCGTCAGTCTCGTCCATGTTTCTATGCCTCTGGTTCTATTTTGCTCATTGTTTATTTTGCTCATTAGATTTCACTTATAAGTGAGATCGTATGGTATTTTTTTTTCACTGCCTGGCTTATTTCATTTAGCACAGTTATCTCCAGTTCCATCCATGCTGTCACAAATGGTAGGAAATTCTTCTTGTTTGCTGTTGCATAGTATTCCACTGTGAAAAAATATGTATCTTTTGAACTGGTGTTTCTGGATTCTTGGGATATATTCCCAGAAGTGGAATCACTGGGTCTACAGGCAGTTCCATTTTTAATTTTTTGAGGAGATTCCATCCTGTTTTTCACAGTGGCTGCACCAGTCTTGTTTCCCACCAACAGTGCACTGCAGTTCCCTTTTCTCCACAGCCTCGCCAGCACTTGTTGCTTGTTGATTGACTAATGATGGCTATTTTGCTAGGTGTGAGGTGATATTTCATCATGGTTTTGATTTGCATTTCTCTGATGGCTAGTGATGTTGAACATTTTTTCATATGTCTAAGAGCCAAACATAAGAAAAAGCCCAGAACTAAACCCACGTCTTTACGGTCAATTAATAGTTAACAAAGCAGGCAGAGCGCGTAATGAAATAAAGAGATTGTTTTCAATAAATTGGAAATTTATTGAAGTATCATTCATAACGACAGAAACTTTCAAATACGAGATTATTTATTCTGAATAAAAATGGTGCCTTCAGTTTCTATATGTCAGCTGTTGTCTTTGGCTATGGTTATGACCTTACCAGAAAATAAGCAAATGATGCTTCCAATTAAGGTTTTCCTTGCTATTCTGTAAATAAAAGCCCTATTATCTGTGTATTTCAACATTTTTAAGCTTCATAACACTTAGATCTCCAGTCATTTACAATCTGTATCCCCCTTTCTTTTTTACCAGTGGATCCCAGCTCTGTCTATCAATTATTCTTTAAAACAGCTATTTCAAAATGGATTTCTTTCTATTTCAACATTGTGTGGTCCAGAAAGACCCATGCCTGTCAATGTGGCAATAAAAGGAGAAGTAAAGGAGCAGGAAAACACACACACACACACACACACACACACACAAAACACACAGGCATCCACACAATGTCACAAGCACACAAGACAATGCCCAAGGTAATCACAAGAAAAATTAGTTGTGCTACGTCCCCACTCTCCAATATTAAAAATGTCATACTTAGTTGCTCCCTTCCACTAACTTAGCACCCCATGGAATAAAATGATCCTCAGGCAGAGGGTTTTTCAGATGGAGAGAGTGATAAATTGACAGTCAGCTTCTAAAGCAAAAGGTGAGAGGATGCTGTGTGTGTATGCTGGCCTAAGGCAACAGTCAGAAACTCTTATGCCACCCCATGTAGACATCCTCATGAAAATGTGCTTATGGTGTCCCAAATGACACCCAGACTAGCCTGATAAATCCCTGCTCTGAAAGCCACAGCCGGCACAGTCTACAATTGCTGCTCACAACGTGGCTGCCTCATCTGTCTTGTCAGAAAGACAGCACTTCACTGGACACAGCCTTACTGAGTGCTACACTTGAGAGCAAAGGCAAGCGATGCCTTTACACCCAGTTCCTTCAGGAAGCCATGGTGTTAAATATCTGGCTTCATGTTCACCAAAAAAAAATGAGTAGGATAATTTCTAATGTCACTAACACTTAAAAAAATTAGAAGTGGTGGTATGAAAGAAAGCATTTAAGAGTATTTAAGAATAATTCTTACCCCGATATCTCCACACATGCTGTTCCTTGCCTGGAAATGCCCTTTCTTTTCTTTGCCTTTTCTTCAGAGGTTATTTTAAAGCTCACGCCCTGTATGAAGCCTTCCCTGTGTGTTTTTAACCATATCAATTTCTCTCACCCTTGAACCTGGAATTATGGTCTACAGGGGGCATTTTATTACACAGTCTTTTTCTAGTTATTCCACTCTCTAATGAAATTATAACTTGCTATGAAGAGAAAGAACTACCTTCTTATAACCTTTTTAAAATAAGTTTTTGCTTTAGATACTAGGGATGTAGATTGCAAGAAAAACAGGAACCACATGGAGGTTACTTTGTATTGGGAAGAAATAACATATGATGAAATAAAATATATTCAGACAGTCACAGTAACATGGAAATTAAGTCCTGTTGTCATGATAGAAGCAATGAAGGGGCAGTATCTTATACTGAGAGTTTAAGAAAAGCCTCTCAAAGGAAGTGGTATCTGAGTATGAGTTGAGTCCCAATGTGAGTAAGAGCTAGGCAGTAATCGACAGGAAGAGTGTACTGGGAAGAAGAAAGAATAAGTTATTAATTGGTGAATTAAAATTTGTTTCTTTCAGAGAGGAAAACATTTAGCTTTATCTTTATGATTCAATCCATGATGCTTCTGGTCTCCTTAGCCCTGTTCCCAGCTATCCAGTTTATTTTTTTAATCTCTCCAATTATGGTTGCTTATCTCTTCCTCCCCTCTAGGAGTGGGTAAATAAGAGTGGAATTGAACTAATCTAAGGGGGGAAAATCCGAAAAGGAGAGACTAGTGGAGAAAATGAGTATTAATAAAAGCAATGCAAAATGAGAAAAGCGTAAAATGAAACAGATCTCACAAACAAGAGAGTTTTCTGTGAGTATGGAAGAGCAAAATGATTTAAAGAAAGGAATGTCTGCCCCATTTAACACACCCTGCTCCTGGTGGCTCATTTAGTAGAAATAGAGCAGAATGCTTAAATTATATTGTTATATACAGACCAGAGATTAGCTCAAACTTTTTTTTTCTGTAAGAAAAACACTAAATTATAATAGTAAAGACATCACCTAATGAATAAGGACACAATTAAGGTTTGCTTTAAACATGTCTTGGGGGAAGCAGATTATCACATTTATATTCAGTTAAGAGAAAAAAGCAAAGGCCTAACTTCAATAATCCAGAGGTTGATTGGTCTGTTGGAATACCTATCATGCCATGGATTTATTAGAAGAATATTCTAATTAAGTTCATTAAACACTTATGGTCCTTGTTCTCCTCTAACTCTCCCATGTTTCTGAGGTGGGAGAATTATTTAACAATATTTTCACTTTTTTTTCTAAAAGCATCGGGACTAGTTAGAATTTATTGAGATGATTTTAATTTTTTTAAGGAACAAAGGAAAAAATAAAAAAAATGCCTTTAAGAATTCTAATAAAGTTTCATGTTAAAAATAAGCCTGTTCATTAAGGTTAAATGCACAATTTAAAGAAAACATAATTTTCCCCATTATATTCTGAGATATCTTGATTTTGTTTAACTAGTTCTAAGAACCTGTCAAGTGGACAGAACTGAAGAGGGCATTTTGGGTAAGGGATGTGTGGATTTGAAAGCCTAAACTCATGAAATAACTGAACTATCATGATAACGACCTGATAGTTTGGACTTTTCCCTGCAGTTAACAGAAAGCCACTGCAAACAAGTACTGGAGGAACATGATCAGATTTTACTTTAGGAAACAAAAATTCTGGTGCTAAAGTAGAAAATGGATTGTAGAAAGACAAAGCTGCGTGCAGGAAGATGAGAAAGACAAAAGTCTAGGAGGAAAGTAAGGAATCTATGAGATTAGCGAGTGAAGATGGTGTTGAGATTAGAGAAATATTTAAGAATAGGATCAGCAGAGAAAGAAATATAGGGACACTTACAGGATTTGAGTCATTTTTATTAAACAAGTATCTACTGGACACATGTTAGTACCTACCAATATTCACCCACAAGAACCTCTTTACCAATGGATCTTACATCATCAAGTGGATTTGTAATATAGCAACATTGTTTTACATAAGAAGTATTCTAATAGATCATTGTCTCATTTTTGTAAGATGAAAAATGCTATTATTTAAAGGGGTCTAAACAAAATGGCAAAGTAGAAAAACTGTGTTGTATGTTCTCATCACCTTCCTCCCACATTAAGACTGCTAATGAAGAGATGTTCATTTATGCACCTCACCCAAGTTTGACCACCAGCTACTGGATAGTTAAGAGACACCTGTCCCTAAGCTAAGCATCTCCTCTAATGATTTTCTAGTTCTTTTAAATGCTTCATCCAACCTCTCTCTCTCTCTCTGTCTCTCTGTCTCTCTCTCTCATTGATAGATAGCTCCAGGAACATTTACAATGTGATAATGTGCACAATAACATGCAAGGCAGATTCCAACCAGTGAATTATTTTATTTATTTATTTTTGTCTTTTAACACATTGAAAAATGGAAACCCGTTTCCCTATTTTTCTCTTTCTTCCCTTCTTCCTTCCTTCCTGCCTTCCTTTCTTCTTTTTCCTTCCAAACATATGTTTCATTATCTAAAGGAAATTATCAGTTCCTTTGAGGAATGCTGCATCTTTTGGTCTCCTATTGCACATCCATAATACATATAAGCCTATTAAAATCTAATATTCCTGCAGAGACAAAATTATCTCACTTTATTTGACCCAGCATTTTACAAATATACATGACCTGTGAATTGTTAGTATATAATGTCAACATCTAACTAAAACTAATGCAAGAAATAAACTTGGGACTATGATCAGAGACACTAAAGAAAATGTGCTTATGAAAATGCCCAAAGAAATACCAGAATGTTGTTGTTAAATGATTTGTAAGGACAAAAGTGTGTGTGTATAGGTGATTAGATGACTTTCTGTTACCTATTTTAATGGAAACACAAAAATAGTTAAGGTATTTCTTATGTGCATTTTAATGTATCATCTGTTACATAGTAAAAATTATTATAAGTATTACTTTACCTATTTCATTAACTATTATATAATTATACACTGATTTTATTTGGAAAATTTTTATATTTGAGTGTATGTGTGTATGTTTATATATATATATCTGTCTGCATGTATCTATATATAAATGCACACTGAAGTCTACCTATGATAAAGTAGTGAAGTTAAAAATACCGAAGCTTCTATATAATATAAATGCTGTAAAAGATTGGATGAAAGCTGAGACTGCAGGCTGCTGCTTTGAGTTTTGAAGGTGCTAGTTATATAAATAATGTTGAAAGATTTCTCCTCTTACACGAATAAAAGGATCCGTGATGATAGAGGTTCCTGGTACTAGAGCCATAACACAGCAAAGCCAAGACTGACAGATTGATGTCAATACCCTTTGAGCAACTAAAACCGTAGCAATGTGTATGAACCAGAAGGATCACACCATGCTGTTCAAAGGGCATTAATGTTAGGGTGGAATGTATGGACAGAAGTCATGAAGATCAAGGCTGCTCTATTCTGACCAACCTGTCTACTGATGCCTGTTAGAGGCAATCCAATCTGTACAGAACTAAGTCTCCTCTAGGTGACCTTGCAAGGGGGCCAGAGCAGCCACTCTGACTTACTTGTATTAATTTTATTACTTTAGACTAAAGCCGAGAAAATTTACGTTTTAAGAGAAAAAAGTTTTAAGATGAAATTAATGTACATTAAACATATTTTATGTTCTTATTTGGCCTTTTAATAGATTTATCACAATGCAAAAATCACATTTCTTTTCAAGTTCACTATTTTTACTCTCTGGCTTGTGGGAATGACAGTTCTTATAGTCTAGTTTGATTATACCTAGAAAAGCAGGGAGAGATTTAAGAGACAGGAAAGAACTTCCAGTAATTAATAATACTGTCCTTAGGTAATATATCTCTAGATATGATATTCCTATGATATCTTAGACTATGATATGATAGAAAACATTTATTATCTCATAGAATTTAAGGGTTAGAGATTCAAGAGTAACTTAGCTGGGGTATTTTTTTTTGCCTCAGCATCTCTCACGAGACTACAATGTGGCAGCCAGGGCTGGTAGCATCACAGGAGTCAACTAGGGAGAATTGCTTCTGAGTTCACATGTGGCTCATAGTCCTCAGAAGAGCAATGCCCAAACTTACTCCCATGGTTATTTGTGGGGCTCGAGAAATACACTTCCAAGTTCACTTGTATGAGATCTTCCAAAGGGTTGCTCTAAGACATGATAACTGACTTACCGTTCCCAGAACAAGCAATATAATAGTGAGAGAGAGAACTCAAGACAGAAACCATAGACTTCTTATAAGATAATCTCAATAATGGCTACCTATCTCTTCTCCTCATACTCTGTTCATCAGAAATGAGTCAAATTTAAGTACATCTCATAGTCAACGGGACAGAATTACACCTAGTGAATACTAGGTGAAGACCATTGGGGGTCATTCTAGTGGCTGCCAACTCCATAAGAAAAAGGAATTAACTTGGTCTTCAAAAAGTTATATGTCTTGATCATTAGAACCCAGGTCCCTTGATAAGTTTGTATTCAAGTGTCCATTTCTAGGAATAATATATGGATGCATAACTTTCTTGCTCTGTGATTTGGGGGCATAATCTTAAAACTAATTATAAGTAATATCTAAATAAGTGAAGAAGATTGGAAGTATTTGATATGATGAACACAAG